>RXID01015503.1:0-47720 GCA_005019695.1 Trichopus zeylanicus subsp. travancoricus | reverse complement strand
TCATTTCAAATGCAAGAAGTTTCGCATTGAGAATAGAGGGCAATGCATGTCTTCTGGATAGGGCATCTGCCACTACATTTGAACTGCCAGATTTTTGTTTGATAACAGTTGAAAATGATTGTAAGAACTCCATCTACCAAGCATGCCTCCTGCTGAGTTTACATTGCTCTTTTAAATGCTTTAGCAACTCATGATCAGTGTGGATGACAAACTCCTTTGGAAAAAGATAATGCTGTCATGTCTCAAGTGCACAAATAATAGCATAAAACTCTATCATAAGTAGAGTAGTTCAATAAAGAACCTGATAATTTCTCTCTGAACTAGGCAATAGCACGACCCTCTTGCAATAGCACAGCTCCAATTCCAACTCCGGAAGCATCATACTCAATTTGAAAAGTTTTGGAGAAGTATGGTAGTGTTAAAATAGGAGCTGAACAAAGCTTCTTTTTGACAGCATTAGAAATCCTTCGAGCAGCTTCAGTCCATTTGAACTCTCCCTTCTTAAAACATTCCAGTTAATGGAGCCATAAGACTACTGAACCCCTGTACAAATCTCCAATAGAATGATGCAAGCCCTTGAAAGCTTCTAACTTCATGGATGGAGGTGGGGATTGGCCATTGCTGAATAGCACGAATCTCCTCTTCATCTACTTTGATTCCTTCATGGGAGATTACATAGCCAAAAAAACTAACTTGATTTTGAAAGAAGTGGCACTTTTTAAGGTTACCATAAAGCCTTTCCTCTCTCAGCATTTTGAATACTTGTTGAAGATGATATAGGTGCTCAGCTTCATTCTAGCTATAGATCAAAATATCATCAAAGTACACGACTACAAATCTGCCAAGGTACTTTCTCACGACACGATTCATTAGTCTCATAAAAGTACTAGGTACATTAGAAAGTCCAAAAGGAATTACCATCCATTCATACAAGCCATGCTTTGTTTTGAAGGCTGTCTTCCATTCATCACCTTCCTTCTTGTGAATCTGATGATAACCACTCTTCAAATCTATCTTGGAAAAGGATTTGGCACCATCTAGCTCATCAAGAAAATCATCAAGTCTTGAAATAGGATAGCGGTACTTCACCGTAATTTTGTTGATTGCACGTCTGTGAATACACATGCTCATAGTTCCATCCTTTTTGGGCACAAGAAGTGCTGGTACAGAACATGGGCTCATGGACTCTCAAACATACCCCTTTGCAATAAGCTCTTCCACTTACCTTTGCAGCTCCTTTGCCTCATCCGGATTACTTCTGTAAGCTGGCTTATTTGGAAGAGTAGCACCTGGAATAAGATCAATCTAGTGCCCAATTCCTGTTAGAGGAGGGAGTCCAGGTGGCATTCTTTAGGAAAGATGTCCTCCTTGAATACATTAAGAACAGATTGGGCTAGTAGAGGAATGGAACAGTCAATATTCTCACCATCTTCAACTATCAACAAAATGAACACCGATTCATGTTTGGAAATAGCTTTCTCAATCTGTGATTTGCTCAATAAAAGACTCCTTATTTTCTCCTTCCAACTCACCTCTAGGGATCTGATGTGGCCTAAGAGGAGCCAAAATAATGCTCATGCCATCGAGAAAGAATAGGTGTTCTTAAAACCATCGTGCAGTAATTTTCTATCAAACTGCCATGGT
The DNA here is from genome assembly GCA_005019695.1 of Trichopus zeylanicus subsp. travancoricus. Lineage (NCBI taxonomy): Eukaryota > Viridiplantae > Streptophyta > Magnoliopsida > Dioscoreales > Dioscoreaceae > Trichopus > Trichopus zeylanicus. The sequence goes on along the minus strand of RXID01015503.1, from coordinate 46,076 downwards.
CTTCAAAGAATGATATGGCTAGCGCTCATAGGAACAATATCTCAAACCACTTTATCTTGGTAAGACTTTGACAATAGAGAATGAAATCAGAGATTGTTTAGAGATATTTACCTCACTCTCCTTGTTAAGCCATTGCAAATTGTAAGGTTGAGGATGAAAACAAACTGCAAAGAGAGTTGATGCTTGTACACAATTTATTTAGGATTAGGAGCAGGCTTCCAGGACTAGGGTTAGGGGCGCATCAAAATGGTAGCTGCTTAGTCTCATCCGAGAGTACAATCTCCTTGTACTGTGTTTTTCTCTCTTTGCAACTGGTCGTCGCTCTAACTGCTTGATGTAAGACAACTACATCCTTTTTACAGTAAAATTAGAGATTGAGTCTAAGTTAAATTCCAACTCCATTTAGGATCTATCAGAATTGGTATAGCTACAGTCTTTGGTCATATCTCCTAGAATATTCATCCAAATTGATGTAAGACGCTCAAAGGAAGTTCAGAAATATCAAAAAAAGCTAATTCAGAAGTCAAGGGGGCATGACAAATGATCTGATTCACTCTTTTATTTAACTTAGGATTTATCTAACTTTGTACCTTCTTATGTTGAAATTCTCTTCATTATGATATCATGAGTCTCTCCTAATATGAGTCAATTAGGTCTTATTTGCAGATTCCACCAACCCAATATTAACTTTGAGCTGAATACTATTCGGTTTAGGACTTGGGGAGGATGAATGAATCATTATTTAGGATTTTATTTTCATAAGTTAACTTATTTAGGAATTCTACCAACTCAATTAATGGATTCAAGCTAAGTTGTATTCAATTTAGGACTTGGGAAGCCAGAAACCTACTCAAATAGGACTTTTGGTATTTATATAAATAGCCCTTCAGCCCAATAGACGGGGGAACCACTATTATTCTCTATAAATTTCTACTTTAGTGAATTTTCTCTTTTCCTTGTGGATTCTAGGAGTTCTTAACAGAGACAACGGTGTTTTCCTTGTCTGCCATGCTTATTGCTACGTCAAGTGGTATTAGAGCGAGGGTCTTCTTGCTTAATGTCTAACGACAATCAACCAGCAGCAACCCTAAGGGCGGTGCTCCTGTGGGTAATCACATCAGCTGCGAGTATTTTGATTCAACCATGGAGGCAATCCAAAACTCACTTGCAAGCTTGATGCTGAGGATGGATCAATTTAAAGGCCTAAATCAACCACATCGACGGATCAATGAAGTGACTCACGATCCAATTGGTCGAGAAAAGGCTCTGCAAGTGAATCCAAAGGGTTTACAAATCCTTGAAAACTCCAGCGATGAAGAAATTGAAGAAAACTTTCATCGACCAATTTCTGAGCATAATAAATATCATGATTTTCGCTTGAAGATTGATCTCCCAAATTTCAATGGCCAACTTCAAATCGAAGATTTTCTCGATTGGCTTGCTGAAGTGGAACGGTTCTTCAACTACATGGAGATTCCAAATTCGAAGAAAGTAAAGCTTGTTGCTTACCGACTTAAGGGGGGTGCATCAACATGGTGGGAACACATCCAGTTGGAAAGGACATGCCAAAATAAAACTCCAATTCAAGCATGATCATGGATGAAGGCAATTCTCGAAAAGCAATTCCTTCCCATAGATTAGACTAGTACTCTTTCAGCAATATCAAAATTGTTGATAGGGTAATCGCAGTGTGAAAGCATATGCTGAGGAGTTCTATCGCCTATCAGCACGTAATAATCTAGCAGAGACTGAATCCCATTAAGTGGCACGATTTATTGGTGGGCTACGTACAACCATCCAAGATAGGATTTCCTTGCAACCTATTTGGACGGTTAATAAGGCTGTGAGGAGTGCAACTCATGTGGAGTCCCAATTGGAGCGACCTATCATTAGAAATGAGGTGGGGAGAACAATTGGTGAGAATTCAAAAGGAGCACAATCTATTCCTAATAGAGGTGCAGCTACACAATCTCCTTGACCTCCCACACAAGTGAGTCTGGAAGCTAGACATACAAGGCCATCAGGAAACACAACATCAGCAAAGGACTCAAGTTCAAATCCTGATCTAAAGTGCTATCACTATGGAAAATTTGGACATCGTTCTAATGTTTGTCCAACACGACAGCTTGTGAACCTGGCTATTGAAGATAATTTTGTGGTTGATGATTTACATGACTCAAAAGATGATGACCCAGTTTGTGATCAAAAAAACTATGAAGATAGAATATTCGATGAGCCTGATGGTGAAAGGTTATTTTTAGTAGTTCAGAATCTGATGTACATCCCAAAGCAAAGAGAAAAATCTATAACGTCACAATATCTCCTACACTCGATGCACAGTAAATGACAAGATCTGTGACATGATTATTGATGGGGGAAGCTTTGAAACAGATTGAAACTAAGAACCAAGTTCATCAATTGATCGTCGAAGAGGCTCATGGTCTGATATCTTGGAGATCAACATACGAAGCTATTCTGGAAAACCAAAACTTGGTGAGGTGAATATTCCATATTTTCATGGTTATGAGAGTTTGTTTATTTGGATCGATAAAGTTGAGAAATTCTTTAAGCTTATGGAGATTCCTGAAGAGAAGAAGGTGAAAATTATTGAATACAAGCTTGATGGTTATGCTTCATCTTAGTGGGAGCAAATTCAAATCCAAAGAACACGTGAAGGCAAACCAAAAATCCGCTCATGGCCGAATATGCTTAAACTATTCAACATAAAATTCTCGAAAGGGGATCAAAATCAAGTAAGATAAATCTCTTATCCAAGGGCTTCTGGCATTGAAATCAATGGAGACAACCACGAGGTATTAATTCCACATCTTAGCAATTTTCCTCTAGTATTGAATTATCAAGTTGAAGAAGAGGTTGTGGATTGTGTGGAAGACAAACAAACTAATGAAAAATTTATTGAGGGCCCCAAAGATTCTTTCTTTGATGAGTTAGAAGATCATACAAAAGTGACTTTGGATGTTACAGAAAATTTTCAAGAGACTATCGATGAGAATTCATATGAATCAATTGACAATCTTGAAGGTTGCAAGGAAGAGTTTTCTACTTGTGAAAATATTGACTGTGCTACTTAAGATTATTCTTTGAAGTCATCAAAAGTCAACTCTCTTGAACAACTAGAAAAAATTTCTACAGGAGTTATCACTATGCAAGATTCAAAATTTGCAATGGCATATTCAGATTATTATTGTAATTATCAGCAAACTTGCGAAGAATGCTTTCATTGCATGACAACAAATCATAAGTTGGCGTGTACGAAAAATTTATTTCAAATAAGGTCGAAGGGAACACTGCAAAAGTTCAAGTGGTTGTGCTGAAGGAAAATAGGAGATCAAAGTACTGAAGACGTTACTCGAAGAAATCTTACTGGTTTACATCATCAAGTTTTATGTTGGAAAGTGTTTGAGGAGAACATAACTGCAACAACAAAGAGTTCAAGTTTTGATTTAAGGACAAGTGTTTTTACAAGTGGAAGGGTCTAATGTAGGATAACTACATCCTTTTTACAGTAAAATTAGAGATCCAATCCAAGTTGAATTCCAACTCCAATTAGAATCCATCAAGATTCGTATAGCTATAGTCTGAAGGCCATATCTCTTAAGATATTCATCCAAATATAGCAAATAACTATCCATTGGAAAGATGAGATTGATTCCTACAAGTTTCTTATTTACTATTTTGGATAATTCGGATATTGTATTATTCAAAATTAGAGTTAATTTATCAGTCCGAGTCAATAACAGTCCTAGCCCAATAAGGAATAAGATTTAGATATTTTTATTTAAGATATGTTAAGTAGAACTCTTATTGGAGTTTAAGTCCTATTTTTAGTTTACATCAAGTAGAACTCTAAGTTTATTAGAAAGTTCTATATACAGCCCAAGATTATAACAAAAAAGAAAAGTTTTTTTATCAATAATATTCTCTTATTTTGGGTTTGTTCCCTTTCAATCTTCCTTGTGGATTTAAGGATCTATCATGGTGAGAAGACGGTGATCTTCTTTCTATCCCTCATTCCCTCTCTGGCTGCATTAAGTGGATCTATCATAGTGAGAAGACGGTGATCTTCTTCTTATCGCTCGTTCCTCTCCCATTGCATCAAGAGGATCTATTATTGTGAGAAGATGGTGATCTTCTCCCTATTCCTCAAGCCTTCCTCCCACTGCATCAAGTGAAGACATTGATCTTCTCCCTATCTCTCGTGCTCTCTCCCGTTGGATCACAAATCAGGCAAATAAGTATCCATTGGAAAGCTGAGATCATTTCCTATAATTTTCTTATTTACTATTTTGGATAATTCAGTATCTAGATCGGTCAAAATCAGGGTTTTTTATGATTCTGAGTTAATAACAGTCCTAGCCCAAAAAGAAATAAGATTTAGATCTTTTTATTGAAATATGTTAAGTAGAATTTTTAGTGGAGTCTAGTTGAAGTCGACCTTGCTAACGCCGGCGATGCTCGCCGAACTATTCAAGGTCTCGGAAGCGTTTCTTATGAACGAAAGTAGCAACAAGAAATAAGGAGAAGATATAGAGAAACTCTCGGATTCTTATTGCTAAATTCCTTACGATTTCTGGTATGTTCATTTACAATGGAGGCGTGCCCCTTATATAGAGGGCACGGTGATGTAAGCGCTCACATCAGCTGGTGGTATGAGCTAAGCGCTTACATCAGCATAATAGTAACCTATACTAGAGTAGGACTATAGCCTTTACATAAGAATCCAAGGAAAGTCTTGTCCTAGGCATAGCCCTCTTATCCTAAGGCGTAGTCTTTACACAAGACTCCAAAAGAGATCTTATCCTAAGGCGTAGCCTTTATATCCTAAGGCATAGCCTTTACAGAAGACTCCAAAAGACGTCGCTGTCATAGGCTGGTAACTCGTCCTTTGGCTAGGCTCGTCCTCTTGCTAGGCTTTGACTTCTTATTTCGTAGCTCTAGCGGCTACGGTACTGTACAACAGGATTCTACTTTCCTGTATTAGCAACTATACTTCCCACCACGCTCCGCCTGCTATGGGACAGTGGCTTTGGCCAGTTACGCTTCCTTCCTTTGGAGGTTGGCATCCTGCTTCGAGTTCCTGTAGAACATATATGACTTCATTTTGTATGAGTGGGCGGAGGGAGTTGTGGAGGTTCTGAGGATCCTCCCCTTCTGAGATGCTGTATATTGCATCACTCTGGTCTTCTCCTTCCTGCACAGATATTAAGTCATAATTTTTTGGAACATTTAGTTGCTCGAAGATGGCCACCCTCTTTACGTTCTTTCTGTCATTGGGGCATTCTCTGGCGAAATGCCCCATGTCTCCGCAGAGGTAACACTTGCAGCGCCTGTGGCGCACAAGGTGCTTCCTTCTCTCAATGCGTACGTGGGTGTCGTGCGGCTTTCCTTTGTATGTCTTCGCCTTTCTGACCCCGTACTTCTTTTCTGTGGTGTAGTAGCCTGGGATCGGGATCTTGCTGCAGAAGGAAAGATCCTTGAGGGATCTTTTGAATGCGGCGTCTTTGCATTCCTCCTCCAAGTATTTGTAGGCGAATAGTATCCTGGGTATCACCCCGATGTTTACTCCAGGATACCTCTGATCGAAGGTCGCCTTCATTCTTCGGCCAATGTCTCCCGGCATTTTTAACCAGAACTTCTCAGATATCTCCGTGCCAATAAACAGCCTTCCGGTCTTGGTAGCTAACCTGAGGTAGTCATTAATGTATAGAAGGATATCTTTCATGTTTGTACATGAAAGTCTTTCCAAGTCCCTGTATGCCATGTCTTGAGCCAAGGTTGAACCTTGGGCTGGATCCTCCAATGAGAAAACCCTTCTCATATGGGAAAGGATGTTTTGAGTGCCATCCCTTCCTCCTCCGGCTGCAATAATGGCTTGGTATTCTGCGCCATATAGCATACGCCATTGCACCCATGCAAGCCTGGCTGTTTCCCCTAGGAGGTTTTCCATGTATTCAATCTTGTCTCGCGCATCAGTGAATCCTTGCGCGGCAACATGGTTTCTCGTGATGGTTTCCCATCTTGCAAATGTTTCCTCAAATAGCCCGAGCTGTTCGGGTATTATCAAGAGGGCTCCTTCGTTCTGCTGTGCGGACGGTAGGGTCCACATTTCATTGCTGAAGCCTCTTCGGAAACTTCCTTGGTTCCGCTACCCAGACTCTGTTGTTGTTCTGGATATTGCTGGAGTCGTGTTGGCCGCTGGTGGGTAACCTGGGGGTCCTGGTTCCATTGAAGCATCTGTGGGGGGCATGTACGGCCCGCTCGGAGATGTTGCCGAGGTTAGTGTACTTGTGTACAACCTCTCAGATAGCCTTTCGGCTAGATTTCGCAGGGCAGGGTACTCCATCTCCGGTACTTCCTCTTCGATGCCTGCTGCAATAACATTAGCACTATGAGGGGGACAAGTGTTACCTTCTTCCTCATGCTTTTAAGAAAGTATGCTGGCTGGTTCCTCCTCATCAGGCTCTTTCTTGTCATCTACGTCTCCCCATCCAGTTGGTTCGGGGGGGCCATAGTAGAATGACTCCGGGGGAGTGTATTTGACATAGTAGTCGTACGTCCCACTAGGCTCCCCTAGTGTGTCCCAGACTTTATCTGGTTGTTGGGAAAGCACGTCCCTTCTGCCTTCAGGAGGATCTTCATCCTCGTCGGGATATACATCCCACTTTGGGGCTCTGATTGGGTATTCCATCTCTCCTTCTCCTTCAGGGAACCCCTCTTTACAGAGCTGATGAAAGTAACTTTCGTCGTCACTTTCCTCTTCATCTTCCTCTAGTAGGACGGCAATTATATGAGGAGTTCTGAGCTCCTCTTCATCATTGAATGCCTCCTCATCTCTTGGGAGGTAGCAGGATCTTCTTGGCGTTTCTGTCGGCTTGTAGCTTCCGAACCGCAGAGAGATGCTCCCATCAAGGAGGCTCCTGCTCATGACCTCCTCAGGTTGAGTTGGTGCGGAGAGCTTCGTTGGCCGGACAGTCCAGCTGCGTCCTTGCAGCGCCTCTTCTGAGTATCTACATCCTGGGAGGGCGTGTACTCCGTGGCTTGCTAGGTAGTGACGACTCCTTAAATTTCATAGGCAAAGCCTACGTTTGGGGTATTCGAGAGCCTTCCTACCATGCCTCTAGTGATTAATAAATTGGACTCACCACTTTGCTAGTTCTCGTATCCCTTAGTTAGGATATAGACTTGTACGTGCTTATAGAAGTCCGTGACAGTCATCATGACGTTTGGTATCACGTATACCAGTTGACTGCCTTTTGCTAGGTCCACCTCCATCGTGGCCAGTAGTGCTTTGTTTCCTTCCCACCGGTTGTCACGGAAGATGACCAGAGCCATTGTACCAACCTCCTGTCGGTGTAGGATCTGGAGTCGAAGTTGCAGCACACCGAGGTGTATGTACTGCATCCCGCTTTGCCGTAGTTGATGGTAGCTTGCCTCCTGTATGAATGGGAGGTCTACCTGGTCATTGTCGACACAGAGGATTGCCTCCTCCGATCTATGTGTGTACACCCGATGGTGCACGTCGTCCCTCCGGGAGTGGTACAAAACCTCCGCTGGAACTATGGCAGCTCTCTCCTGCATTGATAGTTTTAATTGTACCTGAGGATCGATCTGCTGCTCTAGTGTGTCTTGCGGGGTGTTTCTTCCCATCAGGAGTCTACCCATTCTCCTGGTTGTTTGTTGAGCCGTATGAAGGTGCCTGTGGCTCCTCCGGTATCCCCGAATCTGATCTTCGCACATCGGAGATGCTGCTGGGATAGGTAGCTCTTTGTAAACCAACTGGGTGTTGGTTCCTGGGGCCATCGCCTCCAAGCTTTTGCACTTCCTCAGCTAGTATCTGGTAAGGATCCCGAAAGACCCTTAGTTTGCCTCGTGCCTCCTGAGGCCTTCGTGTGTGCCTCTCGTGCTGTTGGAGAAGCTTGTCCAGCCGTTCAAGGCTGTCGCCTGGTTCTCTTTGCTGGGGTTGTTGCCTGAACGCCTCAAGTACTAGTCCTCGGGCCTCCTGTTTTGAAAGGGGCCTGCTGTCTAGGACTGCAGTTGTTAAAGTCCTCAGAGAAATCTCGAGCCTCGAGATCTCTTGTGTGCAAGCTTGATGTAGTTCAAAGAGTTGTTTTAAATTCTTTAAGTTAACTCTTGATGCAATACAAGTTTTGTCGTAAATAACAGACAAATTGTGAGCTAGTTGGTTGGTGGAAACTTTTGTTACGAAAGCAAGGTCAAGATACTCAAGGCTAGAGGTTCGGGAACGTTCATACCCCTCCTGAATGGATTTTTCCCATGCTTCAGACATATGGGCTAAAAGTTCACAGTTACCATAATTTTCCCAAGGATAAATTTCAGTATTAGGTTAAACATGACAATTCCTTACTAGATTAAAGCAATGCTTCAGGATCATACAGGTGTGCCCTTGGGCTTACTCACGGCCACTCGCCTTCACTGCCAAGTTAGGACCTGTCCTTTTTCCTTACACACAGCTCTTCATCCAGTCAGTAAAACCATGCGTAATTCTAATCCGCAAATTACCACAAAGGAAAAAGATAGCACTTATGAATTATTAACACAACATCTTACCACAGCAGTGAAAATCAGGATTTGGGTAAGTACGACCCTTACCTCGCACTCTTGGCAACTTGACCTCTTGGGGGTTCTACTCCGCCATATCTTTAGCTAGCTCTGATACCATGAAATCGACCTTCCTAACGCCGGCGATGCTCGCCGAAGTGTTCGAGGTCGCGGAAGCTCTTTTCAAGAAAGAAAGTAGCAACAAGAAATAAGGAGAAGATATGGAGAAACTCTCGGACTCTTATTGCAACTTCTCTACGATTTTCTGTGATTTCTAAGATTTCTGCGATTTTGATTTACAATGGAGGCGTGCCCCTTATATAGAGGGCACGGTGATGTAAGCACTCACATCAGCTGGTGGTATGAGCTAAGCGCTTACATCAGCATAATAGTTACCTATACTAGAGTAGGCCTATAGCCTTTACATAAGACTCCAAGGGGAGCATTGTCATAGGCATAGCCCTCTTATCCTAAGGCGTAGCCTTTACAAAAGACTCCAAGAGAGATCTTATCCTAAGGTGTAGCCTTTATATCCTAAGGCATAGCCTTTACAGAAGACTCCAAAAGACGTCGCTTTCATAGGCTGGTAGCTCGTCCTTTGGCTAGGCTCGTCCTCTTGCTAGGCTTTGACTTCTTATTTCGTAGCTCGAGCTGCTGCTGTACTGTACAACAGGATTCTACTTTCCTGTATTAGCTACTATACTTCATCGACCTTCCTAACGCCGGCGATGCTCGCCGAAGTCTTCGAGGTCGCAGAAGCTCTTTTCAAGAAAGAAAGTAGCAACAAGAAATAAGGAGAAGATATGGAGAAACTCTCAGATTCTTATTGCAACTTCTCTACGATTTTTTGTGATTTCTAAGATTTCTGCGATTTTGATTTACAATGGAGGCGTGCCCCTTATATAGAGGGCACGGTGATGTAAGCGCTCACATCAGCTGGTGGTATGATCTAAGCGCTTACATCAGCATAATAGTTACCTATACTAGAGTAGGCCTATAGCCTTTACATAAGACTCCAAGGGAAGTCTTGTCATAGGCATAGCCCTCTTATCCTAAGGCGTAGCCTTTACAAAAGACTCCAAAAGAGATCTTATCCTAAGGCGTAGCCTTTATATCCTATGGCATAGCCTTTACAGAAGACTCCAAAAGACGTCGCTTTCATAGGCTGGTAGCTCGTCCTTTGGCTAGGCTCGTCCTCTTGCTAGGCTTTGACTTCTTATTTCGTAGCTCTAGCTGCTGCTGTACTGTACAATAGGATTCTACTTTCCTGTATTAGCTACTATACTTCCCACCACGCTCTGCCTGCTACGGGACAATGGTAGGTATTGTCGGCGTCTGCTTGACACGCGCTCTCTTGTTCAGGAACCATTTGCGGATGTTGGCTTCAGAGATTGGTCCATGTAGTCTTAGCGCCCAAGTCAGGTCCTGTGTTTGCCTCTTTCTAGGGGGCCTGTCACTTTGACGAAAAAGGCTGTTGAGTATCCGCAGTTGCGTTGGTGTCGGTGCCCACCGTCGTCCGGCTGTGGGTTCTGTGTTGCATGCCTTTGGCCATCTGTCTTGCATGGAGCCTGTCAGGTGCTCCCTTGTTTTCTTGATAAGCAGTTTGATTTCAGATTGCTGCTCCTTGTCATAGTCTGCACATGCTATGTCCTTGAGAATTCCGTTGGTGTGGTCGTAGAGTTCTTGTATGATGAATCCCGGGTACTCTGTATGCCTTGGTACTTGCTCACCCTGTGGGATGTAGTGAACCACACAGTTGTGCATGACGCTCTCTGCAGGGACTACCTCAGTATGGAAACAATAGAAAAGTTTCCTTGTATCCCTATATTCTCTTGGACTCCCATCTTCTGTGAGTGCTTCCTTTGGGCGGTACAGCCATTGTCCTATGAGGGACACCTGTCCTCCTTTGTCTTGGAAAATCCCCTTGATAATAATTACATAGGGATTTTCATATATCGATTCGGGTGCCAGTAGTACCTCATCATGAAGATGGTAGCTTTTGCCATCTAGGATGAATGTGAGGTAGTGTAGTTTCTCCTCTGGGCCCCTTTCGGAGGTTAGAACCGCCGCTCCTACGGGCTTTGCTGGGTACTCCTCTTGTGCCAGGGGAGAAGTACTTATTGTTGGGGTAATGGAGCTTTGCCCGTTGGTATGCCTAGTGCACCCTTCTTTCTGCGGTTGGCATCCTTCTTCGAGTTCCTGCAGAACATATATGACTTCATTTTGTATGAGTGGGCGGAGGGAGTTGTGGAGGTTCTGAGGATCCTCCCCTTCTGAGATACTGTATATGGCATCACTCTGGTCCTCTCCTTCCTGCACAGATATTAAGTCGTAGTTTTCTGGAACATCTAGTTGCTCGAAGATGGCAACCCGTTTTACGTTCTTTCTGTCATTAGGGCATTCTCTGGCGAAATGCCCCATGTCTCCGCAGAGGTAGCACTTGCAGCGTCTATTGCGCACAAGGTGCTTCCTTCTTTCAATGCGCACGTGGGTGTCGTGCGGCTTTCCTTTGTATGTCTGCGCCTTTCTGACCCCGTACTTCTTTTCTGTGGTGTAGTAGCCTGGGATCGGGATCTTGCTGCAGAAGGAAAGATCCTTGAGGGATCTTTTGAATGCGGCGTCTTTGCATTCCTCCTCCAGGTATTTGTAGGCGAATAGTATCCGGGGTATTACCCCGATGTTTACTCCAGGATACCTCTGATCGAAGGCCGCCTTAATTCTTCGGCCAATGTATCCCGGCATTTTTAACCAGAACTTCTCAGATAGCTCCGTGCCTATAAACAACCTTCCGGTTTTGGTAGCTAACCTGAGGTAGTCATTCATGTATAGAAGGATATCTTTCATGTTTGTACATGAAAGTCTTTCCAAGTCCCGGTATGCCGTGTCTTGAGCCAAGGTTGAACCTTGGGCTGGATCCTCCAATGAGAAGACCCTTCTCATTTGGGAAAGGATGTTTTGAGTGCCATCCCTTCCTCCTCCGGCTGCAATAATGGCTTGGTATTCTGCGCCATATAGCATACGCAATTGCACCCATGCAAGCCTGGCTGTTTCCCCTTGGAGGTTTTCCATGTATTCAATCTTGTCTCGCGCATCAGTGAATCCTTGTGCGGCAACATGGTTCCTCGTGATGGTTTCCCATCTTGCAAATGTTTCCTCAAATAGCCCGAGCTGTTCGGGTATTATCAAGAGGGCTCCTTCGTTCTGCTGTGCGTACGGTAGGGTCCACCTTTCATTGTTGAAGCCTCTTTGGAAACTTCCTTGGTTCCGCTGCCCAGACTCCGTTGTTATTCTGGATATTGCTGGAGTCGTGTTGGCCGCTGGTGGGTAACCTGGGGGTCCTGGTTCCATTGAAGCATCTGTGGGCGGCATGTACGGCCCGCTCGGAGATGTGGCCGAGGTTAGTGTACTTGTGTACAACCTCTCAGATAGCCTTTGGGCTAGTTTCCGCAGGGCAGGGTACTCCATCTCCGGTACTTCCTCTTCAATGCCTGCTGCAATAACATTAGCACTATGAGGGGGACAAGTGTTACCTTCTTCCTCATGCTTTTTAGAAAGTATGCTGGCTGGTTCCTCCTCATCAGGCTCTTTCCTGTCATCTACGTCTCCCCATCCAGTTGGTTCGAGGGGGCCATAGTAGAATGACTCTGGGGGAGTGTATTTGACATAGTAGTCGTACTTCCCACTAGGCTCCCCTAGTGTGTCCCAGACTTCATCTGGTTGTTGGGAAAGCACGTCCCTTCTGCCTTCAGGAGGATCTTCGTCCTCGTCGGGATATACATCCCACTTTGGGGCTCTGATTGGATATTCCATCTCTCCTTCCCCTTCAGGGAACCCCTCTTTACAGAGCTGATGAAAGTAACTTCCGTCGTCACTTTCCTCTTCATCTTCCTCCAGTAGGACGGCAATTATATGAGGAGTTCTGAGCTCCTCTTCGTCATTGAATGCCTCCTCATCTCTTGGGAGGTAGCAGGATCTTCTTGGCATTTCTGCCGGCTTGTAGCTTCCGAACCGCAGAGAGATGCTCCCATCAAGGAGGCTCCTGCTCATGACCTCCTCAGGTTGAGTTGGTGCGGAGAGCTTCGTTGGCCGGACAGTCCAGCTGCGTCCTTGCAGCGCCTCTGCTGAGTACCTACGTCCTGGGAGGGCGAGTACTCTGTGGCTTGCTAGGTAGTCGATGACTCCTCGAATTTCATAGGCAAAGCCTACGTTTGGGGTATTCGAGAGCCTTCCTACCATGCCTCTAGTGATTAATAAATTAGACTCACCACTTTGCCAGTTCTCGTATCCCTTAGTTAGGATAGAGACTTGTACGTGCTTGTAGAAGTCCGTGACAGTCATCATGACGTTTGGTATAACGTATACCAGTTGACTGCCTTTTGCTAGGTCCACTTCCATCGTGGCCAGTAGTGCTTTGTTTCCTTCCCACCGGTTGTCGCGGAAGATGACCAGAGCCATTGTACCAACCTCCTATCGGTGTAGGATCTGGAGTCAAAGTTGCAGCACACCGAGGTGTATGTACTGCATCCCGCTTTGCCGTAGTTGATGGTAGCTTTCCTTCTGTATGAATGGGAGGTCTAACCCTGTGGTCCAACTATAGACACAAAGGATTGGCCGCCTCCTATGTATGCGCGTGTACAAAACACCGATGGTGCACGTCGTCCCTCCGGGAGTGGTACAGAACCTCCGCTGGAACTATGGCAGCTCTCTCCTGCATTGATAGTTTTAAATGTACCTGAGCATCGATCTGCTGCTCTAGTGTGTCTTGCGGGGTGTTTCTCCCCATCAGGAGTCTACCCATTCTCCTGGTTGTTTGTTGAGCCGTATGAAGGTGCCTGTGGCTCCTCCGGTATCCCCGAATCTAATCTTCGCACATCGGAGATGGTGCTGAGATAGGTAGCCCTTTGTAAACCAACTGGGTGTTGGTTCCTGGGGCCATTGCCTCCAAGCTTTTGTACTTCCTCAGCTAGTATCTGGTAAGGATCCCGAAAGACCCTTAGTTTGCCTCGTGCCTCCTGAGGCCTTCGTGTGTGCCTCTCGTGCTGTTGGAGAAGCTTGTCCAGCCGTTCAAGGCTGTCGCCTGGTTCTCTTTGCTGGGGTTGTTGCCTGAACGCCTCAAGTACGAGTCCCCGGGCCTCTTGTTTTGAAAGGGGCCTGCTGTCTAGGACTGCAGTTGTTAAAGTCTTCAGAGAAATCTCGAGCCGCGAGATCTCTTGTGTGCAAGCTTGATGCAGTTCAAAGAGTTGTTTTAAATTCTTTAAGTTAACTCTTGATGCAATACAAGTTTTGTCGTAAATAACAGAAAAATTGTGAGCTAGTTGGTTGGTGGAAACTTTTGTTACTAAAGCAAGGTCAAGATACTCAAGGCTAGAGGTTCGGGAACGTTCATACCCCTCCTGAATGGATTTTTCCCATGCTTCAGACAGATGGGCTAAAAGTTCACAGTTACCACAATTTCCCAAGGATAAATTCCAGTATTAGGTTAAACATGGCAATTCCTTACTAGATTAAAGCAATGCTTCAGGATCATATAGGAGTGCCCTTGGGCTTACTCACGGCCACTCGCCTTCACTGCCAAGTTAGGACCTGTCCTTTTTCCTTACACAAAGCTCTTCATCCAGTCAGTAAAAACCATGCCTAATTCTAATCCGCAAATTACCACAAAGGAAAAGATAGCACTTATGAATTCTTAACACAAAATCTGAACACAGTAGTGTAAATCAGGATTTGGGTAATTACCACCCTTACCTCGCACTCTTGGCACCTTGACCTCTTGGGGGTTCTACTCCGCCATATCTTTAGCTAGCTCTGATACCATGAAATCGACCTTCCTAACGCCGGCGATGCTCGCCGAAGTATTCGAGGTCGCGGAAGCTCTTTTCAAGAAAGAAAGTAGCAACAAGAAATAAGGAGAAGATATGGAGAAACTCTCGGATTCTTATTGCAACTTCTCTACGATTTTCTGATATTTCTGAGATGTCTACGATTTCTACGATTTCTACGATGATCATTTACAATGGAGGCATGCCCCTTATATAGAGGGCACGGTGATGTAAGCGCTCACATCAGCTGGTGGTTTGAGCTAAGCGCTTACATCAGCATAATAGTTTCCAATACTAGAGTAGGCCTATAGCCTTTACATAAGACTCCAAGGGAAGTCTTGCCCTAGGCATAGCCTTCTTATCCTAAGACGTAGCCTTTACATAAGACTCCGGAAGTATAGTAGCTAATACAGGAAAGTAAAATCCTGTTGTACAGTACAGTAGCAGCTAGAGCTACGAAATAAGAAGTCAAAGCCTAGCAAGAGGACGAGCTACCAGCCTATGACAGCGACGTCTTTTGGAGTCTTCTGTAAAGGCTATGCCTTAGGATATAAAGGCTACGCCTTAGGATAAGATCTCTTTTGGAGTCTTTTGTAAAGGCTATGCCTTAGGATAAGAAGGCTATGCCTAGGACAAGACTTCCCTTGGAGTCTTATGTAAAGGCTATAGGCCTACTCTAGTATAGGAAACTATTATGCTGATGTAAGCACTTAGCTCATACCACCAGCTGATGTGAGCGCTTACATCACCGTGCCCTCTATATAAGGGGCACGCCTCCATTGTAAATGATCATCGTAGAAATCGTAGAAATCTTAGAAATCGCAGAAACTTGAGAAATAGCAAGAAGAATCCGAGAGTTTCTCCATATCTTCTCCTTATTTCTTGTTGCTACTTTCTTTCTTGAAAAGAGCTTCCACGACCTTGAACACTTCGGCGAGCATCGCCGGCGTTAGGAAGGTCGATTTCATGGTATCAGAGCTAGCTAAAGATATGGCGGAGTAGAACCCCCAAGAAGTCAAGGTGCCCAGAGTGCGAGGTAAGGGTCGTAATTACCCAAATCCTGATTTACACTACTGTGTTCAGATTTTGTGTTAAGAATTCATAAGTGCTATCTTTTCCTTTGTGGTAATTTGTGGATTAGAATTAGGCATGCTTTTTACTGACTGGATGAAGAGCTTTGTGTAAGGAAAAAGGACAGGTCCTAACTTGGCAGTGAAGGCGAGTGGCCATGAGTAAGCCCAAGGGCACACCTGTATGATCCTGAAGCATTGCTTTAATCTAGTAAGGAATTGCCATGTTTAACCTAATACTGGAATTTATCCTTGGGAAAATTATGGTAACTGTGAACTTTTAGCCCATAGGTCTGAAGCATGGGAAAAATCCATTCAGGAGGGGTATGAACGTTCCCGAACCTCTAGCCTTGAGTATCTTGACCTTGCTTTAGTAACAAAAGTTTCACACCAACCAACTAGCCTCACAATTTGTCCTGTCCATTACGACAAAACCTGTATGGCAGCAAGACTTACTAAGAATTTAAAACAACTCTTTGAACTGCATCAAGCTTGCACACAAGAGATCTTCAGAGGCTAAAGATTTCTCTGAAGACTTTAACAACTGCAGCCTAGCAGCAGGCCCACTTTCAAAACAAGGGGCCCGAGGTACTCGTACTTGAGGCGATGGCCCCGAACAAACACCTAGTTTGATTACAAAGGGCTACCTATCCCCCAGCACCATCTCCCGATGTGGCGAAATCAGATTCGGGGATACCGGAGGAGCCACAGGCACCTTCATACGGACTCAACAAACAACAGGAGAATGGGTAGACTCCTGATGGGGAGAAATACCCCGCAAGACACACTAGAACAGCAGATCGATCATCAGGTACAATTAAAACTATCAATGCAGGAGAGAGCTGCCATAGTCCCAGCGGAGGTTCTGTACCACTGCCGGAAGGACGACGTGCGTCATCGGGTGTACACACACAGATCAGAGGAGGCAATCCTCTGTGTCGACAGTGACCAGGTAGACCTCCCATTCATACAGGAGGAAAGCTACCATCAACTACGGCAAAGCGGGATGTAGTACATACACCTCGGTGTGCTGCAACTTCGACTCCAGATCCTACACCGACAGGAGGTTGGTACCATGGCTCTGGTCGTCTTCCGCGACAACCGGTGGGAAGGAAACAAAGCACTACTGGCCACGATGGAGGTGGACCTAGCAAAAGGCAGTCAACTGGTATACGTTATACCAAACGTCATGATGACTGTCAAGGACTTCTACAAGCACGTACAAATCTCTATCCTAACTAAAGGATACGAGAACTGGAAAAGTGGTGAGTCCAATTTATTAATCACTAGAGGCATGGTAGGAAGGCTCTCGAATACCCCAAACGTAGGCTTTGCCTACGAAATTCAAGGAGTCGTTGACTACCTAGCAAGCCACGGAGTACACGCCCTCCCAGGACGTAGGTACTCAGCAGAGGCACTGCAAGGACGCAGCTGGACTGTCCGGCCAACGAAGCTCTCCGCACCAACTCAACCTGAGGAGGTCATTAGCAGGAGCCTCCTTGATGGGAGCATCTCTCTGCGGTTCGGAAGCTACAAGCCGGCAGAAATACCAAGAAGATCCTGCTACCTCCCAAGAGATGAGGAGGCATTCAATGATGAAGAGGAGCTCAGAACTCCTCATATAATTGCCGTCCTACTAGAGGAAGATGAAGAGGAAAGTGACGACGAAAGTTACTTTCATCAGCTCTGTAAAGAGGGGTTCCCTGAAGGAGAAGGAGAGATGGAATATCCACTCAGAGCCCCAAAGTGGGATGTATATCCCGACGAGGACGAAGATCCTCCTGAAGGCAGAAGGGACGTACTTTCCCAACAACCAGATGAAGTCTGGGACACACTAGGGGAGCCTAGTGGGAAGTACGACTACTATGTCAAATACACTCCCCCGGAGTCATTCTACTATGGCCCCCCCGAACCAACTGGATGGGGAGACGTAGATGACAGGAAAGAGCCTGATGAGGAGGAACCAGCCAGCATACCTTCTGAAAAGCATGAGGAAGAAGGTAACACTTGTCCCCCTCATAGTGCTACTGTTATTGCAGCAGGCATTGAAGAGGAAGTACCGGAGATGGAGTACCCTGCCCTGCGGAAACTAGCCCAAAGGCTATCTGAGAGGTTGTACA
The DNA here is from genome assembly GCA_005019695.1 of Trichopus zeylanicus subsp. travancoricus. Lineage (NCBI taxonomy): Eukaryota > Viridiplantae > Streptophyta > Magnoliopsida > Dioscoreales > Dioscoreaceae > Trichopus > Trichopus zeylanicus. The sequence continues at coordinate 28,487 of RXID01015503.1, read as the reverse complement.
CAAGTACACTAACCTCGGCAACATCTCCGAGCGGGCCGTACATGCCCCCCACAGATGCTTCAATGGAACCAGGACCCCCAGGTTACCCACCAGTGGCCAACACGACTCCAGCAATATCCAGAATAACAACGGAGTCTGGGCAGCAAAACCAAGGAAGTTTCCATAGAGGCTTCAACAATGAAAGGTGGACCCTATCGTCCGCACAGCAGAACGAAGGAGCCCTCTTGATAATACCCGAACAGCTCGGGCTATTTGAGGAAACATTTGCAAGATGGGAAACCATCACGAGGAACCATGTTGCCGCGCAAGGATTCATTGATGCGCGAGACAAGATTGAATACATGGAAAACCTCCTAGGGGAAACAGCCAGGCTTGCATGGGTGCAATGGCGTATGCTATATGGCGCAGAATACCAAGCCATTATTGCAGCCGGAGGAGGAAGGGATGGCACTCAAAATATCCTTTCCCAGATGAGAAGGGTCTTCTTATTGGAGGATCCAGCCCAAGGTTCAACCTTGGCTCAAGACACGGCATACCGGGACTTGGAAAGACTTTCATGTACAAACATGAAAGATATCCTTCTATACATGAATGACTACCTCAGGTTAGCTACCAAAATCGGAAGGTTGTTTATAGGCACGGAGCTATCTGAGAAGTTCTGGTTAAAAATGCCGGGAGACATTGGCCGAAGAATGAAGGCGGCCTTCGATCAGAGGTATCCTGGAGTAAACATCGGGGTGATACCCAGGATACTATTCACCTACAAATACCTGGAGGAGGAATGCAAAGACGCCGCATTCAAAAGATCCCTCAAGGATCTTTCCTTCTGCAGCAAGATCCCGATCCCAGGCTACTACACCACAGAAAAGAAGAACGGGGTCAGAAAGGCGAAGACATACAAAGGAAAGCCGCACGACACCCACGTGCGCATTGAGAGAAGGAAGCACCTTGTGCGCAACAGACGCTGCAAGTGCTACCTCTGCGGAGCCATGGGGCATTTCGCCAGAGAATGCCCTAATGACAGAAAGAACGTAAAACGGGTTGCCATCTTCGAGCAACTAGATGTTCCAGATAATTATGACTTAATATCTGGGCAGGAAGGCGAAGACCAGAGTGATGCAATTTACAGCATCTCAGAAGGGGAGGATCCTCAGAACCTCCACAACTCCCTCCGCCCACTCATACAAAATGAAGTCATATATTTTCAGCAGGAACTCGAAGAAGGATGCCAACCGCAGAAGGAAGAGTGCACTAGGCATACCAAGGGGCAAAGCTCCATTACGCCAACAACAAGTACTTCTCCCCTGTCACAAGAGGAGTACCCAGCAGAGCCCGTAGGAGAGGCGGTCCTAACCTCCGGAAGGGGCCCAGAGGAGAAACTACACTACCTCGCATTCAGGCTAGATGGAGAAACCTACCATCTTCATGATGAGGTACTACTGGCGCCCGAATCGATATATGAAAATCCCTATGTAATTATTATCAAGGGGATTTTCCAAGACAAAGGAGGACAGGTGTCCCTCATAGGACAGTGGCTATACCGCCCAAAAGAAGCACTCACAGAAGATGGGAGTCCAAGAGAATCCATGCATACAAGGAAACTTTTCTATAATTTCCATACTGAGGTAGTCCCTGCAGAAAGCGTCATGCACAACTGTGTGGTTCACTACATCCCGCAGGGTGAGCTAGTACCAAGGCGTACAGAGTACCCGGGATTCATCATACAAGAGCTCTACGACCACACCAACAGAATTCTCAAGGACATAGCATGTGCAGACTATGACAAGGAGCAGCAATCTGAAATCAAGTTGCTTATCAAAAACACAAGGGAGCACCTGACAGGCTCCATGCAAGACAGATGGCCAAAGGCATGCAACACAGAACCCACAGCCGGACGACGGTGGGCACCGACACCAACGCAACTGCGGATACTCAACAGCCTTTTCCGTCAAAGTGACCGGCCCCCTACAAAGAGGAAAACACAGGACCTGACTTGGGCGCTAAGACTACATGGACCAATCTCTGAAGCCAACATCCGCAAATGGTTCCTCAACAAGAGAGCGCGCGTCAAGCAGACTCAGGCAATACCTACCATTGTCCCGTAGCAGGCGGAGCGTGGTGGGAAGTATAGTAGCTAATACAGGAAAGTAAAATCTTGTTGTACAGTACAGTAGCAGCTAGAGCTACGAAATAAGAATTCAAAGCCTAGCAAGAGGACGAGCCTAGCCAAAGGAGGAGCTACCAGCCTATGACAGCGACGTCTTTTGGAGTCTTCTGTAAAGGCTATGCCTTAGGATATAAAGGCTACGCCTTAGGATAAGATCTCTTTTGGAGTCTTTTGTAAAGGCTACGTCTTAGGATAAGAAGGCTATGCCTAGGACAAGACTTCCCTTGGAGTCTTATGTAAAGGCTATAGGCCTACTCTAGTATAGGAAACTATTATGCTGATGTAAGTGCTTAGCTCATACCACCAGCTGATGTGAGCGCTTACATCATCGTGCCCTATTGTAAATCATACCTCCATTGTAAATCATCATCAGCTGGTGGTATGAGCTAAGCGCTTACATCAGCATAATAGTAACCTATACTAGGGTAGGCCTATAGCCTTTACATAAGACTCCAAGGGAAGTCTTGTCCTAGGCATAGCCTTCTTATCCTAAGACGTAGCCTTTACAAAAGACTCCAAAAGAGATCTTATCCTAAGGCGTAGCCTTTATATCCTAAGGCATAGCCTTTACAGAAGACTCCAAAAGACGTCGCTGTCATAGGCTGGTAGCTCGTCCTTTGGCTAGGCTCGTCCTCTTGCTAGGCTTTGACTTCTTATTTTGTAGCTCTAGCTGCTACTGTACTGTACAACAGGATTTTACTTTCCTGTATTAGCTACTATACTTCCCACCACGCTCCGCCTGCTAGGGGACAATGGTAGGTATTGCCTGAGTCTGCTTGACGCGCGCTCTCTTGTTCAGGAACCATTTGCGGATGTTGGCTTCAGAGATTGGTCCATGTAGTCTTAGCGCCCAAGTCAGGTCCTGTGTTTGCCTCTTTCTAGGGGGCCGGTCACTTTGACGGAAAAGGCTGTTGAGTATCCGCAGTTGCGTTGGTGTCGGTGCCCACCGTCGTCCGGCTGTGGGTTCTGTGTTACATGCCTTCTGGGTTCAACCTAAGCCCGGGCCAAAAATAGTAAAGAATATGCTCTATAATATGAATGTTGAGCTTGAAATACCTAACAATCCCAGGTTCCAAGTCAGAGCGATACTAGACACAGGAGCAACAACCTGTTGTATTGATGAAGCCTCAGTACCACCCGAAGCACTGGCGAGAAATAGCTTCGTGGTACAATTTAGTGGGATAAACTCAAAGCAATCGGCGGACAAAAAGCTAAAGGGTGGAAGGATGCACATTGGGGATAACAGCTTCAAGATCTCCTACACTTACAGCTTCAAAATGGAGCTAGGTGATGGCATCCAGATGATAATTGGATGCAACTTTATAAAAGCCATGCAAGGAGGAGTTCGGATAGAAGGTAACATCGTAACCTTCTATAAAAATTTAACTGTTATCAGTACTACTCCCACAGCATCGGTGGCCGCCGCCGTAGAAGAATTGGAGCTGGAGGAAGAAGAGTATATTGATATCCAGCAATCAGTATACTACAATACAGGGTTCAGCAGGGAGTCCTTCCTCCAAAAATTTCAACCAGTAATAACAAGGCTGAAAGAAGCAGGGTTTATTGGCGAAAACCCGTTAAAGCACTGGGCAAAGAACAAAGTGGTGTGCCATCTGGATATCAAAAATCCAGACTTTGTTATAGAAGATCATCCTATGAAGCATGTCACCCCACAACTGCAGGACACCTTCAAAAGGCACGTAGAAGCCCTACTGACCATGGGAGTCATCCGGCCAAGTAGAAGTCGGAACAGAACAACGGCCTTCATCGTAAGGTCAGGAACAATCGTCGACCCAACTACAGGCAAAGAGGAAAAAGGAAAAGAGAGAATGGTCTTCAACTACAAGCGTCTGAATGACCTTACAAACAAAGACCAATACAGCCTCCCAGGGATCAATACTATCCTAAGGAGGGTAAGCCACAGCAAGGTCTACTCTAAGTTTGACCTGAAAAGTGGTTTCCATCAGGTGGCCATGCCCCCAGATTCTATTGAATGGACCGCATTCTGGGTCCCCTCTGGCCTATACGAATGGTTGGTCATGCCGTTCGGCCTGAAGAATGCCCCAGCCGTATTCCAACGAAAAATGGACCATTGCTTCAAAGGTACAGAAAACTTTATTGCCGTCTACATTGACGATATCCTTGTTTTCTCACAGACAGAAGCAGAGCATGCCAAGCACCTGAACATCATGCTCGATATTTGTAAGGAGCATGGGCTCGTCCTGAGCCCTATAAAAATGAAGGTAGCGGTAACAGAAGTGGAGTTCCTAGGTGCCATCATCGGGAACCAAAGGATCCGGCTGCAGCCTCACGTGATCAAGAAAATCACGGAGGTACAAAATAAATCACTCATGACCAAGAAGGGGCTTCGTTCCTGGTTAGGCGTCCTCAATTATGCCAGGAATTACATTCCCAACGTGGGAAGGCTCCTCAGCCCACTGTATGCAAAAACCAGCCCAACTGGAGAAAAGAAAATGAACCAACAGGATTGGGCTCTCGTGGGCCAGATTAAAAAATTAGTCCAGCAACTACCGGACTTGGAAGTACCCCCTACAGAGAGCTACATCCTTCTAGAAACAGATGGCTGCATGGAAGGATGGGGGGGCATCTGCAAATGGAAGCCGCAGAAATATGATCCGAAATTCGCAGAACATGTGTGTGCTTACGCAAGCGGGAAGTTTAACCCCATCAAATCCACCATCGATGCGGAGATCTATGCGGTGATGAACTCACTGGAAGCACTAAAGATCTACTACTTGGATAGAAAGGAACTAACGATTCGGACCGACTGCCAAGCTATAATTAGCTTCTTCAACAAGTCTCCGAATCACAAGCCTTCCAGGATACGCTGGATCGCCTTCACAGACTATATTACTGGGATAGGGATTTCATGGTATCAGAGCTAGCTAAAGATATGGCGATGCTCGCCGAAGTGTTCGAGGTCGCGGAAGCTCTTTTCAAGAAAGAAAGTAGCAACAAGAAATAAGGAGAAGATATGGAGAAACTCTCGGATTCTTATTGCAACTTCTCTACGATTTTCTGATATTTCTGAGATGTCTACGATTTCTACGATTTCTACGATGATCATTTACAATGGAGGCATGCCCCTTATATAGAGGGCACGGTGATGTAAGCGCTCACATCAGCTGGTGGTTTGAGCTAAGCGCTTACATCAGCATAATAGTTTCCAATACTAGAGTAGGCCTATAGCCTTTACATAAGACTCCAAGGGAAGTCTTGCCCTAGGCATAGCCTTCTTATCCTAAGACGTAGCCTTTACATAAGACTCCCTTATCCTAAGGCGTAGCCTTTATATCCTAAGGCATAGCCTTTACAGAAGACTCCAAAAGACGTCGCTGTCATAGGCTGGTAGCTCGTCCTTTGGCTAGGCTCGTCCTCTTGCTAGGCTTTGACTTCTTATTTTGTAGCTCTAGCTGCTACTGTACTGTACAACAAGATTTTACTTTCCTGTATTAGCTACTATACTTCCCACCACGCTCCGCCTACTACGGGACAATGGTAGGTATTGCCTGAGTCTGCTTGACGTGCGCTCTCTTGTTCAGGAACCATTTGCGGATGTTGGCTTCAGAGATTGGTCCATGTAGTCTTAGCGCCCAAGTCAGGTCCTGTGTTTGCCTCTTTCTAGGGGGCCGGTCACTTTGACGGAAAAGGCTGTTGAGTATCCGCAGTTGCGTTGGTGTCGGTGCCCACCGTCGTCCGGCTGTGGGTTTTGTGTTACATGCCTTTGGCCATCTGTTTTGCATGGAGCCTGTCAGGTGATCCCTTGTTTTCTTGATAAGCAACTTGATTTCAGATTGCTGCTCCTTGTCATAGACTGCACATGCTATGTCCTTGAGAATTCCGTTGGTGTGGTCGTAGAGTTCTTGTATGATGAATCCCGGGTACTCTGTACACCTTGGTACTTGCTCACCCTGTGGGATGTAGTGAACCACACAGTTGTGCATGACGCTCTCTGCAGGGACTACCTCAGTATGGAAACTATAGAAAAGTTTCCTTGTATCCCTGGATTCTCTTGGACTCCCATCTTCTGTGAGTGCTTCCTTTGGGCGGTACAGCCATTGTCCTATGAGGGACACCTGTCCTCCTTTGTCTTAGAAAATCCCCTTGATAATAATTACATAGGGATTTTCATATATCGATTCGGGCGCCAGTAGTACCTCATCATGAAAATGGTAGGTTTTGCCATCTAGGCTGAATGCGAGGTAGTGTAGTTTCTCCTCTGGGCCCCTTCCGGAGGTTAGAACCGCCGCTCCTACGGGCTTTGCTGGGTACTCCTCTTGTGCCAGGGGAGAAGTACTTGTTGTTGGGGTAATGGAGCTTTGCCCGTTGGTATGCCTAGTGCACCCTTCTTTCTGCGGTTGGTATCCTTCTTCCAGTTCCTGCAGAACATATATGACTTCATTTTGTATGAGTGGGCGGAGGGAGTTGTGGGGGTTCTGAGGATCCTCCCATTCTGAGATACTGTATATGGCATCACTCTGGTCCTCTCCTTCCTGCACAGATATTAAGTCATAATTTTCTGGAACATCTAGTTGCTCGAAGATGGCAACCCGTTTTACGTTCTTTCTGTCATTAGGGCATTCTCTGGCGAAATGCCCCATGTCTCCACAGAGGTAGCACTTGCAGCGTCTATTGCGCACAAGGTGCTTCCTTCTTTCAATGCGCACGTGGGTGTCGTGCGGCTTTCCTTTGTATGTCTTCGCCTTTCTGACCCTGTACTTCTTTTCTGTGGTGTAGTAGCCTGGGATCGGGATCTTGCTGCAGAAGGAAAGATCCTTAAGGGATCTTTTGAATGCGACGTCTTTGCATTCCTCCTCCAGGTATTTGTAGGCGAATAGTATCCTGGGTATCACCCCGATGTTTACTCCAGGATACCTCTCATCGAAGGCCGCCTTCATTCTTCGGCCAATGTCTCCCGGCATTTTTAACCAGAATTTCTCAGATAGCTCCGTGCCTATAAACAACCTTCCGGTTTTGGTAGCTAACCTGAGGTAGTCATTCATGTATAAAAGGATATCTTTCATGTTTGTACATGAAAGTCTTTCCAAGTCCCGGTGTGCCGTGTCTTGAGCCAAGGTTGAACCTTGGGCTGGATCCTCCAATGAGAAGACCCTTCTCATCTGGGAAAGGATGTTTTGAGTGCCATCCCTTCCTCCTCCGGCTGCAATAATGGCTTGGTATTCTGCGCCATATAGCATATGCCATTGCACACATGCAAGCTTGGCTGTTTCCCCTAGGAGGTTTTCCATGTATTCAATCTTGTCTCGCGCATCAGTGAATCCTTACGCGGTAACATGGTTCCTCGTGATGGTTTCCCATCTTGCAAATGTTTCCTCAAATAGCCCGAGCTGTTTGGGTATTATCAAGAGGGCTCCTTCGTTCTGATGTGCGGACAGTAGGGTCCACCATTCATTGTTGAAGCCTCTTTGGAAACTTCCTTGGTTCTGCTGCCCAGACTTCATTGTTATTCTAGATAGTGCTGGAGTCGTGTTGGCCACTGGTGGGTAACCTGGGCGTCCTGGTTCCATTGAAGCATCTGTGGGGGGCATGTACGGCCCGCTCAGAGATGTTGCTGAGGTTAGTGTACTTGTGTGCAACCTCTCAGATAGCCTTTCGGCTAGTTTTCGCAGGGCAAGATACTCCATCTCCGATACTTCCTCTTCAATGCCTGCTGCAATAACATTAGTACTATGAGGGGGACAAGTGTTACCTTCTTCCTTATGCCTCTCAGAAGGTATCCTGGCTGGTTCCTCCTCATCAGGTTCTTTCTCATCATCTTCGTCTCCCCATCCAGTTGGTTCGGGGGGGCCATAGTAGAATGACTCCGGGGGAGTGTATTTGACATAGTAGTCGTACCTCCCACTAGGCTCCCCTAGTGTGTCCTAGACTTCATCTGGTTGTTGGGAAAGCACGTCCCTTCTGCCTTCAGGAGGATCTTCATCCTCGTCGGGATATACATCCCACTTTGGGGCTCTGATTGGGTATTCCATCTCTCCTTCTCCTTCAGGGAACCCCTCTTTGCAGAGCTGATGAAAGTAACTTTTGTCGTCACTTTCCTCTTCAGCTTCTTCATCTTCCTTTAGCAGGATGGCCAGTATATGAGGAGTCCTGAGCTCCTCTTCATCATTGAATGCCTCCTCATCTCTTGGGAGGTAGCAGGATCTTCTTGGCATTTTTGCCGGCTTGTAGCCTCCGAACCGCAGAGAGATGCTCCCATCAAGGAGGCTCCTGCTCATGACCTCCTCAGGTTGAGTTGGTGCGGAGAGCTTCATTGGCCGGACAGTCCAGCTGCGCCCTTGCAGCGCCTCTGCTGAGTACCTACGTCCTGGGAGGGCGTGTACTCCGTGGCTTGCTAGGTAGTCGATGACTCCTTGAATTTCGTAGGCAAAGCCTACGTTTGGGGTATTCGAGAGCCTTCCTACCATGCCTCTAGTGATTAATAAATTGGACTCACCACTTTGCCAGTTCTCATATCCCTTAGTTAGGATAGAGACTTGTACGTGCTTGTAGAAGTCCTTGACAGTCATCATGACGTTTGGTATAACGTATACCAATTGACTGCCTTTTGCTAGGTCCACCTCCATCGTGGCCAGTAGTGCTTTGTTTCCTTCCCACCGGTTGTCGCGGAAGACGACCAGAGCCATTGTACCAACCTCCTATCGGTGTAGGATCTGGAGTCAAAGTTGCAGCACACCGAGGTGTATGTACTGCATCCCGCTTTGCTGTAGTTGATGGTAGCTTTCCTCCTGTATGAATGGGAGGTCTACCTGGTCACTGTCGACACAGAGGATTGCCTCCTCCGATCTATGTGTGTACACCCGATGGTGCACGTCGTCCTTCCGGGAGTGGTACAGAACCTCTGCTGGAACTATGGCAGCTCTCTCCTGTATAATGGCTCTGGTCGTCTTCCGCGATAACCGGTGGGAAGGAAACAAAGCACTACTGGCCATAATGGAGGTGGACCTAGCAAAAGGCAGTCAACTGGTATACATTATACCAAACATCATGATGACTGTCAAGGACTTCTACAAGCACGTACAAGTCTCTATCCTAACTAAGGGCTACGAGAACTGGCAAAGTGGTGAGTCCAATTTATTAATCACTAGAGGCATGGTAGGAAGGCTCTCGAATACCCCAAACGTAGGATTTGCCTATGAAATTCAAGGAGTCATCGACTACCTAGCAAGCCACGGAGTACATGCCCTCCCAGGATGTAGGTACTCAGCAGAGGCGCTGCAAGGGCGCAGCTGGACTGTCCGGCCAACGAAGCTCTCTGCACCAACTCAACCTGAGGAGGTCATGAGCAGGAGCCTCCTTGATGGAAGCATCTCTCTGCGGTTCGGAAGCTACAAGCCGGCAGTAACGCCAAGAAGATCCTGCTACATCCCAAGAGTTGAGGAGCCATTCAATGATGAAGAGGAGCTCCGGACTCCTCATATACTGGCCATCCTGCTGAAGGAAGAGGAAGAAGCTGAAGAGGAAAGTGACGACGAAAGTTACTTTCATCAGCTCTACAAAGAGGGGTTCCCTGAAAGAGAAGGAGAGATGGAATACCCAATCAGAGCCCCAAAGTGGGATGTATATCCCGACGAGGATGAAGATCCTCCTGAAGGCAGAAGGGACGTGCTTTCCCCACAACCAGATGAAGTCTGGGACACACTAGGGGAGCCTAATGGAAGGTACGACTACTATGTCAAATACACTCCCCCGGAGTCATTCTACTATGGCCCCCCCGAATCAACTGGATGGGGAGACGAAGATGACGAGAAAGAGCCTGATGAGGAGGAACCAGCCAGCATACCTTCTGAAAAGCATGAGGAAGAAGGTAACACTTGTCCCCCTCATAGTGCTACTATTGCAGCAGGCATCGAAGAGGAAGTACCGGAGATGGAGTACCCTGCCCTGCGAAAACTAGCCGAAAGGCTATCTGAGAGGTTGTACACAAGTACACTAACATCGGCAACATCTCCGAGCGGGCCGTACATGCCCCCCACAGATGCTTCAATGGAACCAGGACCCCCAGGTTACCCACCAGCGGCCAACACGACTCCAGCAATATCCAGAACAACAACAGAGTCTGAGCAGCGGAACCAGGGAAGCTTTCGAGGAAACTTCAACAATGAAATATGGACCCTACCGTCCGCACAGCAGAATGAAGGAGCCCTCTTGATAAAACCCGAACAGCTCGGGCTATTTGAGGAGGCCTCGAATGACAGAAATAACGAAAAGAGGGTTGCTATCTTCGAGCAACCAAATGTTCCAGAAAATTATGACTCAATATCTGTGCAGGAAGGAGAGAACCAGAGTGATGCAATATACAGCATCTCAGAAGGAGAGGATCCTCAGAACCTCCACAACTCCCTCGGCCCACTCATACAAAATGAAGTCATATATGTTCTGCAGGAACCCGAAGAAGGATGTCAACCGCAGAAGGAAGAGTGCACTACGCATACCAACGGGCAAAGCTCCCTTACGCCAACAACAAGTACTTCTCCCCTGGCACAAGAGGAGTACCCAGCAGAGCCCGTAGGAGAGGCGGTCCTAACCTCCAAAAAGTGCCCAGAGGAGAAACTACGCTACCTCGCATTCAGGCTAGATGGAAGAACCTACCATCTTCATGACGAGGTACTACTGGCGCCCGAATCGATATATGAAAATCCCTATGTAATTATTATCAAGGGGATTTTCCAAGACAAAGGAGGACAGATGTCCCTCATAGGACAATGGCTTTATCGCCCAAAAGAAGCACTCACAGAAGATGGGAGTCCAAGAGAATCCAGGGAAACAAGGAAACTTTTCTATAGTTTCCATACTGAGATAGTCCCTGCGGAAAGCGTCATGCACAACTGTGTGGTTCACTACATCCCGCAGGGTGAGCAAGTGCCAAGGCGTACAGAGTACCCGGGATTCATCATACAAGAACTCTACGACCACACCAACTGAATTCTCAAGGACATAGCATGTGCAGACTATGACAAAGAGCAGCAATCTGAAATTAAGCAGCTTATCAAGAAAACAAGGGAGCATCTGACAGGCTCCATGCAACTCAAATGGCCAAAGGCATGCAACACAGAACCCACAGCCGGACGTCGGTGGGCACCGACACCAACGCAGCTGCGGATGCTCAACACTCTCTTCCGTCAAAGCCACAGGCCCCCTATAAAGAAGCAAACACAGGACCTGACTTGGGCGCTAAGACTAGATGGACCAATCTCTGAAGACAACATCCACAAATGGTTCATCAACAAGAGAGCGCGAGCCAAGGAGAAGCAGGTAATCCCTACCACTATCCCGTAGCAGACGGAGCATGGTGGGAAGTATAGCTACCACTATCCCGTAGCAGGCAGAGCGTGGTGGGAAGTATAGTAACTAATACAGGAAAGTAGGATCCTGTTGTACAGTACGTAGCAGCTATAGCTATGCAATAAGAAGTCAAAGCCTAGCAAGAGGACGAGCCTAGCCAAAGGACGAGCTACCAGCCTATGACAGCGACGTCTTTTGGAGTCTTCTGTAAAGGCTATGCCTTAGGATATAAAGGCTACGCCTTAGGATGAGATATCTTTTGGCGTCTTCTGTAAAGGCTACGCCTTAGGATATAAAGGCTACCCCTAGGACAAGACTTCCCTTGGAGTCTTATGTAAAGGCTATAGGCCTACTCTAGTATAGGTAAGTATTATGCTGATGTAAGCGCTTAGCTCATAGCACCAGCTGATGTGAGCGCTTACATCACCGTGCCCTCTATATAAGGGGCACGCCTCCATTGTAAATGACAATCCAAGTATCCAAGTATTGTAAGCAATCAAAGTATCCTGTGAATTTAGCAATAAGAATTCGAGAGTTTCTCCATATCTTCTCCTTATTTCTTGTTGCTACTTTCGTTCTTGAAATCGATCTTCCTAATGCCGGCGATGCTCGCTGAAGCAGTAGAAGCAGCAGCAGTAGTGGTAGTATTAGTAGTTGTAGTAGTAGAAGTAGTAGTAGTAGTATTAGTACTAGTAGTAGTTGTAGCAGTTATATTTATAGTAGTAGTCATCATGGTGGTGGTGGTGGTGATCGTAATAGTAGTAGTAGAAGTAGCTGTGGCAGTAGTAAAATTAGTTGCAGTTGCACTAGTAGTAGGAGTGGTAGTAGGAGTAGAAGTAGGAGTAGAAAAATAAGTAGTATTAGTAGTAGTGGTGGCAGTAGTAGCAGTAGTAGTGGTGGTAGTAGCAGTTGTTGTTGTAGCAGAGCTAGTAGTAGTTATAGTATTAGTAGTTATAGTATTAGTAGAAGTGCAAAAGCTTGAAGGCTGATGGCTTACTACCTACCTACCCCACGGGAAGACTACTACAATTGGTGTTATCAGGACCAGCAAAGCTACCAACAACCTTATGAGTACGAGGCTCCGGAGGAGGAGTACTTCACCAGAGGAGACAATTATCCTCTAACCTCTTCTTATTACAGGCCTTCTTACAACACCAACTATGTAGAGATCCCTTTTAATGCACAGTATCTACAAGAACTTCAAGAAGCACAACGCAAAAAGGACCGTCACTCCTCTTTATCAACCCAAAGTCTGCACAGCTCCCTCGACCCACCTGAGCAGGAGAAAGCAGTTTGTGTTCTGGGAGAACTAGAAGGAGGGTATCGCCCTCAGGTAACGCTGCCTTACTTCCAAGGAAAATGTTCTCATTCTTGGCAGCATAACGACTTCGTGCAGCCACGAGAAGAAAAGTGCGTGTGCTGCAAGATCCAAACAATGCAGCGGGCAAGGATTCATTGCCCCAAATGCAAGGTTACTGCCTGTAACCTATGTGGACCCTATTACTTTAAAACAGCGGTCCCAGTTACACCAGCTCCACCAGAACCATTCCCTAACCAGAGGCTGATGCAAGAAAGGTGTGAAGGGGAAATTGAACGGCTGGAGAAGGAGGTGGGCTACTACAAAGAAAGAGTCAAGGAATTAGAGTTAGGCGCAAGCCTGCAAAAAGACTCTGAGAAGTTTAAAGAAAAAGAAGCAGAAGCAAGCGAAGAACTGGAGTGCACCAGTATCCTACTCTAGAAAAGTGTCTACAAGACAACAGCTGAAGGAGAGGCTCAACCGAAGCCCGGACCAAAAATAGTAAAGAATATGCTCTACAATATGAATGTTGAACTTGAAATACCTAACATTCCCAGGTTCCAAGTCAGAGCCATACTAGACACAGGAGCAACAACCTGCTGTATTGATGAAGCCTCAGTACCACCCGAAGCACTGGAAAAAAATAGCTTCGTGGTACAATTCAGCGGGATAAACTCAAAGCAATCGGCGGACAAAAAGCTAAAGGGTGGAAGGATGCACATTGGGGATAACAGCTTCAAGATCCCCTACACTTACAGCTTCAAAATGAAGCTAGGTGATGGCATCCAGATGATAATTGGATGCAACTTTATAAAAGCCATGTAAGGAGGAGTTCGGATAGAAGGTAATATCGTAACCTTCTATAAAAATTTAACTGTTATCAGTACTACTCCTACAGCATCGGTGGCCGCCGCCGTAGAAGAGTTGGAGCTGGAGGAAGAAGAGTATATTGATATCCAGCAATCAGTATACTACAATACAGGGCTCAGCAGGGAGTCCTTCCTCCAAAAATTTCAACCAGTAATAACAAGGCTAAAGGAAGCAGGGTTTATTGGCAAAAACCCGTTAAAGCATTGGGCAAAGAACAAAGTGGTGTGCCATCTGGATATCAAAAATCCAGACTTTGTTATAGAAGATCGTCCTATGAAACATGTCACCCCACAACTGCAGGACACCTTCAAAAGGCACGTAGAAGCCCTACTGACCATGGGAGTCATCCGGCCAAGTAGAAGTCGGCACAGGACAACGGCCTTCATCGTAAGGTCAGGAACAATCGTCGACCCGACTACAGGCAAAGAGGAAAAAGGAAAAGAGAGAAAGGTCTTCAACTACAAGCGTCTGAATGACCTTACAAACAAAGACCAATATAGCCTCCCAGGGATCAATACTATCCTAAGGAGGGTAAGCCATAGCAAGGTCTACTCTAAGTTTGACCTGAAAAGTGGTTTCCATCAGGTGGCCATGCACCCAGATTCTATTGAATGGACCGCATTCTGGGTCCCCTCTGGCCTATACGAATGGTTGGTCATGCCGTTCGGCCTGAAGAACGCCCCAGCCGTATTCCAACGAAAAATGGACCATTGCTTCAAGGGTACAGAAAGCTTTATTGCCGTCTACATTGACGATATTCTTGTTTTCTCACAGACAGAAAGCAGAGCATGCCAAGCACCTGAACATCATGCTCGATATTTGTGAGGAGCATGGGCTCGTCCTGAGCCCTACAAAAATGAAGGTAGCGGTAACAGAAGTGGAGTTCCTAGGTGCCATCATCGGGAACCAAAGGATCCGGCTGCAGCCTCACGTGATCAAGAAAATCACGGAGGTACAAAATAAATCACTCATGACCAAGAAGGGGCTTCGTTCCTGGTTAGGCGTCCTCAATTATGCCAGGAATTACATTCCCAACTTGGGAAGGCTCCTCAGCCCACTGTATGCAAAAACCAGCCCAACTGGAGAAAAGAAAATGAACCAACAGGATTGGGCTCTAGTGGGCCAGATTAAAAAATTAGTCCAGCAACTACCGGACTTGGAAGTACCCCCTACAGAGAGCTACATCCTTCTAGAAACAGATGGCTGCATGGAAGGATGGGGGGGCATCTGCAAATGGAAGCCGCAGAAATATGATCCGAAATCCGCAGAACATGTGTGTGCTTACGCAAGCGGGAAGTTTAACCCCATCAAATCCACTATTGATGCGGAGATCTATGCGGTGATGAACTCACTGGAAGCACTAAAGATCTACTACTTGGATAGAAAGGAACTAACGATTCGGACCGACTGCCAAGCTATAATTAGCTTCTTCAACAAGTCTCCGAATCACAAGCCTTCCAGGATACGCTGGATCGCCTTCACGGACTATATTACTGGGATAGGGATCCCGGTACACTTCGAACACATCGAGGGCAAGGATAATCAGCTCGCTGACTCCTTGTCACGATTACTTTCTTCTCTAGTCTGTGCAGGATGGCCAGCAGAAGAAGACCTTGGAACTCTGGAGCTCGTGGCCACAGCAATTCAAGAAGTCCAAGCAGCCCCAGCACACAAGGAGTGGCAGCACCTAGCCGAGATGCTACTACAACTGCAGGGTTCCCTGCAAATGAGCAGGATATCCGTGCAGCAGCAGCAACAGCAATCACAGCACTTCGGCAACTGTGTAATCTCCACACCAGCAAGCTATGGGAGTGCGAACGACTCAGCTACCAGGATCACTTTTGGGTCACCTGGTACCCTACAATGGCCCAGATAGACCAGCAGCTCCAGAATACCCTCCGACTAGTCCAAGACGCCGTTTCCCGGACCAGCCTCTTTTCACTCTCTCAGACGCACACGGAGCATGGTGGGAAGCGTAACTAGCCAAAGAAGACGGCACCCCACTGTACAAAGCCACTGTCCCGTAGCAGGCGGAGCGTGGTGGGAAGTATAGTAGCTAATAGAGAAAAGTAGAATCCTGTTGTACAGTACAGTAACAGCTAGAGGTACGAAATAAGAAGTCAAATCCTAGCAAGAGGACGAGCCTAGCCAAAGGACGAGCTACCAGCCTATAACAGCGACGTCTTTTGGAGTCTTCTGTAAAGGCTATGCCTTAGGATATAAAGGCTACGCCTTAGGATAAGATCTCTTTTGGAGTCTTTTGTAAAGGCTACGCCTTTAGGATAAGAGGGCTAATGCCTAGGAACAAGACTTCCCCTTGGAGTCTTATGTAAAGGCTATAGGCCGACTCTAGTAATAGGCTACTATTATGCTGATGTAAGCGCTTAGCTCCATACCACCACCAGCTGATGTGAGCGCTTACATCACCGTGCCCTCTATATAAGGGGCACGCCTCCATTGTAAATGATCCAAATCCGAAGTATCGTGAGAAATAGCAATAAGAATCCGAGAGTTTCTCCATATCTTCTCCTTATTTCTTGTTGCTACTTTCGTTCTTGAAAAGAGCTTCCGAGACCTTGAACGATTCGGCGAGCATCGCCGGCGTTAGGAAGGTCGATTTCATATCTAGAGCTTAGAGCACTTGATTACATCAGGACTAAAGATGCCCGAGCCAATCAAGATGTGAGATGCTTGATTGAATCAAAGTTTGATGCATCGAGCTCATGGAATTACCCTATCGAACTAACAAGGGTGCTTGGGCGAACCCAAGGGTTATGCTTACCTAAGGTTTATAAGATGCCAAGGATGTATGAAATGCCTAGGTCTTTAGTTACATGAATAATCAAGACTTTAGAATGCATCAAGTTCATGGAATCACCCTATTAAGTGGCAAGAATGCCTTGGCAGACTAGGGCTTATACCTGCCTAGGGCTTAGACATGTCTCAATAGCTAATACAAGCTGAGATGGTGATAAAGGATTTTGGTCTTGTACAAAGTTTTATAACATTATAATATGAAAGGGAGAGCAGTCATGTAGAAACGAGTCTACTATTAGTAGAACTTCTTTAGGTTGTTAATGTGTTAGGTTCTTGGAAGGAGTGTTGCATCTAGCCAAACAAGTCCAAATGAGCCAATGTAGTAGATGTCAATGACTCAATATGGTCCTTCCTAATTTACAATTAGCTTACAAACCATCTAACCAGTAGATTCAGTTTTCCTAGGTACGAAGTCACCAATCTAGAAGCTTCTTTGTCTAACATTCTGTCAATGTTACCTGACTACTCTTTGTTGGTAGGTAGCTACCTTGAGTTGCCTTGCTTCCTTAGTTCAAGGAGGAGGTCCTTTTCTCCTCTGAAGACTTGTTGATTAGCGTCAAAGTTATACCTGTCTATGCTTAGGGAAGGGATATTGATCTCCATTGGGATTATAGCCTCGTCATTGAATGCTTGGCAGAAGGAGCTTTCATCGGTGGGTGCTCAAGGAGTTGTATTGTAGGCTCATATCATGTTAAGGAGATGATCAACCCTAGATCCACTGAGATCCTCTCATTGCTTCTTTTAAGACTTGGAGAATAATTTTGTTGGTTACCTTGGTCAAGCCATTGGCTTGCAAATGGGCAATGTACTTGAACTTTTGATGGATGTAAAACTTGGCGTAGAAGGCCTTGAATATGATACTGTCAAACTGAGTGTTATTCTCCAACACTAGTGAATGGGGAAGGTCATGGTGATAGATGATTTATCTCAAGAAGAAGTCTTGAATTTTCTATCCGGAGATGGTGGTGAGGGGCTCTACTTCCACCGATTTGATAAAATAATTGATAGTGACCACCATGAACTTTCTCTATTCTAAAGTTGACAAGAAAGGTCCTAAAATGTTCATCCCCATTGATTAAAAGACCAAGGGATTAGTTGAGTCGTAGCTTGATGAATGAGGTTTGCATGGCATTGACACTATTTGCAATGCCTAACCAGCACATGAGCGTCTTGATCCATAGTTGACTTGTAGTACCCTTGTCAGAGCAGCTTGTGTTCTATGGTCCAGCCCCATTGATGATGTTTGTAGATCCCTTCGTGCACCTCTTTTAGCCCATTGGTTGTATCAACTCAACTTAGACATAGGAGCAATGGTTGAGTTAGGTATATCTTATACAATTGGGTATCCTCTCAATGAAAGATATAGTGGAACCAACACAAACAAAAGAAGGGTATGGGGAATGAACTACTGTCAGGCTCTATCCAAATGATTCTATAGTTTTCTTGTAGTGATGGCGTGAGAACCTACAAAACAATTGAAACCCTACTCGTTAGGAGTTGGCTGGCGGAGAATGCTCTAATATTTAAGTTAGCAAGAGAATGCAAAAGAGAATATATTCTCTAGGTGTAGTGAATGTAGAGAAAGTCAGGAGAGATTAGTGTTTACCAAATGAGGGATTTATATATACCCTTATAGTCTGTAATTTGGCAAAGTGTCAAGGATAGTTCGAGCATTTTACTCAAACTCGGTACCGGCATGTTTTCTTTCCTTTGTTTTATAGTGGAAAGTGGAGTAAGGAGTGGTATAAGAGATGACTATCCTCTTACGGGACTATATCCTAGATGCCACATGGGCATGTTGATGAGAGCCAATTTGTGGTAGCCTAGATGGACTATGGTAATCCCATTTGGTCTTTTGTTGGTGTGAAGATATGTGGAGCCTGCATAGAAAATTTAGTTCAAGGTGCACTCCTTGACTTTCTTTTGGGTTTAGTAAAGCAACTTGGCTTTGATTTTCAGAGCTATAGCACATCAATGATGGGAAGCAAATTTGAAGCGTTCAATATGTACCTGAGCTAGTATTTATTATTTTCCTTCCTTTTTATATATATTTGCTTATTTGGCACTACGCAAACTATTTACATTCTCATACATCATAGGCGGTAAATCATCTTTTGGGGCCCGTTTGGTTGGAGGTTAAGATCAAGATCAAGATCAAAAGAAGGGAGAAAGTGTAAAACGATAATGCAGTCAAGTAAATCTTGTTTGGTTATTGATTTGGCTAGCGGGTAGTTTAAATTTTTTCTGGACAAATTTGCCCTTAGCTTTTCCTTTAAATGGGTAGTCGTCCTCGCCGCCGACTCCGTCTTCTCCGATGAGGTCCAGCGCGCCGGCGAGCTCGCCGAGCAGCTCGGGCGGTGAGCTCGCGTGAGGAGCTCACTGGGGGAGCTCACCGAAGGAGATGAGGGCATTTTAGTCATTTCCTATTTATAATTTAATTAAATTAAATAATGTTAATCTTGTCAAATTTTTGGTGTTTGGATGATAAGTAGGTCAATCGGGGATGATCCTATGCTTGATCCCCAACCAAACGAGACCTTGAGTAATAACTCATCCTTTTAAAGAATTGTGATAAAGAATATTAGACACTACGCAGAGTATTTACATTCTCATACATCATAAGTAGATCATCTTAATAACGCATCCTTTTGTAGAATTGTGACAAAGAATTTTAATTATTGAAAGATCTCTAGTTGCCTACCCATCTTCAAAGATATCATGTGAAGTGATGTTTTCTCCTAATAATGAACTGCAATTAATTGTATTTTGTACTACCCGAGGCTAAATTTGAAATCCTGTACAATATCTCTGGGGGGATGGCTGAATATGATAGCAGCAACCTATTTGATTATACTTCCTACCAAAACAAAAAAAAAGGCTTGGCTTTCTAATTAATGGTTTTCAGAATGGTTTTACTTGTTGAATCCATTGTTGTCTTGCTACATGGTCCGTTACTTCAGTATCATCAACTTATTAGCTGGAATTTTGAGAAAGCTGACATAACTAGGGCTCAGTGATATTTATGTAACACATCCATTTTTTTATTACATTAAATAGAAAATAATGGTATGGTCTTCAAATTGCTCTGCCACCTAAAATTTGGTATGGCAATTAGAAAGGTAAAGATCAAGCTTCATTCAAAACAACAAGCCATTTATGTTCTTGCTGCACTAAAGCTTTTTCAGCTCATTGAAGTGAATCATTCATGTTTGTAGACTCTTTGACATCTCGGAGTTTATATTTCCTATTGAAAATTAAGGAAAGAAAGCTTGCGTAACCTTACAAAGTACTGCAAAATGAAGACACTGAATTTATACCTCCTACGTTGATGGATTGGTCGCATTAAGGAAAAATGATCACATTGGACCCTTCAACTTGGGGAATCCAGGAGAGTTCACTATGATGGAGCTTGCTGAGGTTTGCCCATGAACATTGTTGAAACGATCGTTTCAACAAAATATTTGGCAGCTGTATTTCTCTTTTCACAACCTGAATGTGCGTGTGCTTCTATGCAGGTTGTCAGGAAACAGTTGATCCAAGTGCAACCACTGAGTTCAAATCCAACACTGCAGATGATCCTCATATGAGGAAACCTGATATCGGTAGAGCAAAAGCACTACTGAACTGGGAAGGGCTGCCTCTGATGGTACTGACTTCAGCAAACAAATTTTGGGTGAAGGGAAATGACTTATGAAAACCGTGAGTTCAGCCATCAGAAGGCTTATGAAGGGTAAAAAATCAATCGTATGCACAACAAGTTATGATATTAGGTTTGAATTTTTCCTGTTTTTCTCAGTGTGAAGCTCATGCTGTCCAGACTAGAAGATGCAAACCGTGAGTTCTCACAAGGTTTAGTTATATTTGGTCCCTTATTTATTTCATCCCTTGTCATGTTTCCCATTTTCATAATTCATGGTGTCTCACATCATCAATTATATGTTTCCCTAAAAACATATCAAACAATTCCTCTAGTGAAAGTGATGATCTTTGCAGCATCAAATGAAGATGGTGGAGATCTCTTCCTATGTACTTTTAACTTGTTGCAGAATGCGTTGGGCTGTTAATCATTTCCAATGGGGATTGGAATTGCCAATTTTCTATAAATAATGCTTTAGAGAGAGAAGTGTATGGGACACATTCAATGCCTTAGCTGTAGGAAGTTTGCTAGAGTTTATTGAATAGAAAACAGATACAAGCGAGATAGACGCACTTGTATATTGAATAGAAAACAGATACAAGGGATGTAAACTGAACAAACAAGCCAAGATTTCAGCAGGATGGATTGTGCAATGCTAACTGTGAAGTAAGAATCGTTAACCTTGTCATCTTTATTTTAGTATTTTTAGAGATCAAGCATTTATTTTTCACATGTTTGAATTGTTGCAATTCATTAGTGGTGCCAATTAGGATCTTACATGTATTGGGATGTGAAGTTGTAGAACTTCCATCAGTCACTAGTTAGATGGATTTCCAAGGACTGATGCGCCTTCCATGGCTGATTACATAGTGATAGTTGATGGTATTATTGTAATTGATAAACATTTGCAATCACTATTAGGCATTTTATATGGTCTGACTGTAGCAAAAATTTGAAGTTCCAACATAAATTTGTAACTTGTGTATATTTATGTGTGTATATTTATGTTAATAATGTCATTTTTAAAATTTTTTTCAGTTTTATGTTTGCCCATTTGAATGCTAATACTTATTTATTCCTTCTTCATATAATTTAAACAAAGTTAAACACATAATTTTGACATTATATTGTACTCCTATAATAAAATTATTTCTTCGATTTTTTTGGAGAACTTATGCATTGAAATAAGTGTTGATTGAATTTTTATTTAATTGAAATGGGACATAAAATGTTATCAATTTTTTGTTCAATTACTCTAATTTACTTGTGGTTTTTCATGAACTAATATGACGTTAAAAGCATGTAACTAATACTAGCTCTATATAACTTCATAGTGTACTAAGGCACTCATAGAACACAAATTTTAATATAAGTCAACATGCCAAAATGCAAATATCAGTATTTATATCGATAAGTAAAATATATTGAAATACATAAGATTAAAAAAAATTTATATACAATCCTTTAAAATTTATTTTATTTATGAAAAATCCTCTATGATTTCATTTATCTATAACCTCTTTCTTTTAAATTTATTATCTACAATTTTTTATTGCAATTAAATTAAAGTTTTGGCAAAAAAAAATTTTCACCCTTTATAATTTTTCAATTAAATTCCTTAAAGGTTTTATATTTAGTTTTTTATACTTTTTTTTTATAAAATCTTGTTTTTTTCTTCATGCCTTCTTCTTGATCTCTCTCCCTACCTAATTGCCCTACTCCAACCCCACCCTCCTTTGGCTCCACCTCCTCTAGCCTGCTTTCCCTCCAGCTCCGCCCTCCTTCAGCTTGTCCTCCCTCTAATTTAATTAAATCCCTCAAAGGTTTTATATTTAATTTTTTAATACTTTTTTAATACTTTTTTTATAAAATCTCTTGTTTTTTTCTTTATGCCTTCTTCTTGATATCTCTTCCGGCCTAACTACCCTGCTCCAACCCCACCCTCCTCTTGCTCCACCTCCTCTAGCCTGCTCTCCCTTCGGCTCCACCCTCCTCCGGCCTATCCTCCCTCTAACCCTACCTCCTCTAACCTTCCCTCCCTCCAGCCTGCCCTTCCTTCAGCTCCTCGAGGAATCCACTTGTTGTTGTTAACTATGTTGTGTTGACATGAATTGATAATCTTTGAAGGGTAGTTAAAGAAATTTTTTAAAATAAAAATATAATTTTAAAAAAGATCAAATCCCCAAAAGAATTTACCAGGAAAAATATTCATAATATCATATAAATATCAATCAATCACAAGTGCTATAAATGTAAATAAAGATAAAGAATGAATACACCGTGATTTACGTAATTCGGAGACTAATTACTCCTACTTTACGACCCTTGCCTTGTTTTTGAGAATTTTAATCACTCTACTAGTGAGTTCACTTCTTGAGATAAAATCAAATCTTTACATCAACTTTTAAACCAAACTATCACTTCCTTTGAGTGAAACCAAACCATCGCTTTATTAGGGTGAAGTCATGCTCATAAAAATAATCTTACTCCCACTGAGAAGATCTACTCTACTCTTGAGATTTTGTATACCCACACTCTTAATGACGTAGGGGTTTAAAAGATGATATAATTGAAGCTCACTACAAATTCTCTTAAGATAAAAATAAGGGTATTAAAGATTTGACTTGAGATTTGAAGGTTTAGAATATTCTTCAACTAGTAGGTTTGGGGGCTTTGATCTCTTCTCTTTAATGAGTATGAAGTTGTTAAAACTTATTTATAGAAATCTAACCATCCCAATTATACTTTATAGCTGGAGGGAGGGGGAGAGGGGGGGTGTTGGTGTGAAATTCTACGACTAGCATATCTCCAATGATCAAAAATATAACTAGCTGTTAAGCAGATTTCATGGGTTTGAACATCTGTTAATCAATTTTGGATGTCCAAATAACACAGTGCCGACATTTGACAAAGACATCGGGCATCCAAACTATAAATATAGAAAGTCTAAAAGTTACAATTTTTAAATCTTTGGAGGTTCAGATATCTGAATCTATTAGTAATTTTAGAGTTATTTTTGCTACAGTCGGGCATCCGAACTCTAAATTTTAAACATTCAAAATAAACAGAAAAACTACTATTTTATTATAATTTTAGTTTTCATTTGATATCGATTTATAAATAATCTTGTATAGAAATAATAGGCCAGTGAAAGAATTTCAAGATGAGTTTGAGTGTTAACCAAAAAACTCTAAACTATTAATCTCAAGACAAATCCTCAACTCGATTAAAATAAATAAAAATCTAAAGCTAGTCAATATCAGATTCTTAAGTTGCTTTGACTATGCTCGTATTATCCTCGAATCTTCAAATTATTGTAAACACCCTTATGCCACTTCTAAGCCATCTTTTGATCCCTTCAAATCACATTTGCCGATCTAGCATCGCACTTCATTTTCTTTGAAGCTTTTGAGTGTTTGTTTGAGAGCTTTAATGCACTTTGGTTAAAACACAACTCAAATAAATATCAAATACAAAGTTTGTTTATTATGAAAATTATAAAGGATAACATGTTGAAGATATTTATAGCTTCTATAAGCACAACGAGGTATCATGCTACTCCATTGAATTGCCTTGAATCAATAAGAAACTTGCGGTCTTGTTCATAGACATTGATTGACAAATGCCATGGAAATGCAAACTATGTAGTATGTTAAAAGTTGTGTCTGCCCAAATTTCATGTCAAACCAGTTTGATATCAATGAGAAGATGAGAACCAACTTGATTGACTAGCTGATTGAGGTAGAGTAATTTCACTCAATTGATTTCTCCAAATCCTCACTGCTTTGTTGCTAATAGATCACAATTTGTATGTATGTCCAGGTGCACTACAAGTTTGAGCTTTTGGACAACACATTGTATTTAACTATGAACATAATATACTATTTCTTAGCATGCCAAATAGTAGCAAGAACGTGTTGGGATTCGCAGCGAAAGTTTCACGAATCACCTTGTTCTCAAACAACACAAGAAATGAGAAGTAATACAAGATAAAAGAAAATAACAAGATAAAACAACGAGAGATCCACTATCAATAGATAAAGGCTTTTACAAGAGTATATAAGAAAGACTTTACTCTTTCTTACTCAACTAAACTCTTTCACCAAGGCTCGGCAACGCTTCCACCTTCAGAAAGAATCTCCAAGAGAGCACCACAAGGAACCACCACGAGAGACAACCGAGAAGTACTAGAAAGACCCACACACGGGAGCCAACACTCTCTCTCTTTCTCTTCTCTCTATTCTCTCTATTCCTCTCTCTCTATTTCTCTCTAGTTCAATCTCAATATTACACCACACATAAGCCCTATGTATTATAACATATTTATAGACTCTTATTGGGTTTGAGTTTTACTCAATTACAACTCCTAATAATATAAATCTAAATCCAACTTTGGATTTCTACTTTAACTCAAACTCTAATTCGAGTTCAAGGCATCTAAAACTCAACAAGGAAGAAGCTTCAGCTTGTTAGAGTCACAACAATGCTTCTTGTAATGTAGCTTTGTGCAATAAACTAGATGGAGCTCAAGTCCTTCTACATCATTAAGCTCTATCTTGTCGAGTATGACATGCTGAAGTTTCAGCCTTCCCTATCGGTTGCTTCCGCAATTTACACTACTTAGTGTACAAGCATTAGACTAGGACCAGTGAAGTGCACACCAGCTATTCTGAGAAACAACTTCTGTTAGTTACTTCATTTCTCTTTTTCGCTTTTTTGGCATGAATTATGCAAGTAGTTAGACCCTAGTCATGTTGATCTAATTCTGTAAATACATCTAAGGAGTGCTCCAGAATGATGGTGGATTTCCATCAGAGAGCAGGGGTTGGGAAGCTCATAGGAGTCCATAGGAAGTACAACACATTCAAGTTTGGATGTGCAGCAAAATCTGAACCAGCTGTCTTTTTGCTGGAACCCAGGCAATGATTAACTAGGTTTTGTGGTTTAGTGTCTAACCTTTATGAGTCCATTGAGTTCCCTTTTTTTCTTGCATATGCAACAAAAGTTGCAGAGCAACGAATGGAAGTTTCGATTGATTTAGTTTCTGATGGTGGGTTGTTTCTTGTTATAATATTATGTGTGATAAATTAGTCCCACATTGAATATTGGATAGATATAGTCCAATATATATAGTGAAAAAAACTCATATCTCATGAGATTAGGCTTTTAGAATATTTTGGTATTTGACCCATTATATTATTCTGATTCGATACTCTTTTGACTCCCTCAACAAGTGATATTAGAGTTTCAGATTCGAAATTGTGCAAACTCTTAAGACCAAAATTATCGTGATGATGTGCCTGAATTGAGTCGTATATTAGTTTCTCTTAAAAATAAAAAATAAAAAATAAAGATAAAAACTTGTTAGTATGAGTCATACAATGGAATTGGTTAAGTAAAAGAGTACTGTGATTATACGACTAAATTGAGTCGCATGTTAGTCTTTCTAAAAAAATTAAAAAATTGAAACAAAAAATCCATTAGTATGCATCACATGGTGAAACTAATCAAGTAAAAGAGTTCTTAATTAAGAGTGTTAAAATTAATGTGATCAAATCGCACATGAAAATGAAGATTATTATAATATCAAGTGTAATAAATTAGTCTCACATTAAATATTTAATAAATAGAATCTAATATATATAGTAAAAAAAATCCATATCTCATGTATGTAGACTTTTGAAATATTTTAATATATGATCTATTATATTATTTGGATTCGATATTTTTTTGACTTCTTCAATAATTTTAGTAATAAATAATCTCTCCTTATTGTATTTTTTTTTTTTTTGAGAGCTTTCTCCTTATCTGTTGACGCGAGGGTTTGGTTTGCAATTTTGCAATTCGATAAAGTGGACTTGAAGTCACAAACAAATACAGGGAAATTCTTCTTCATTTAAAAAAACATTCATTGCCTATCAATTAATTTACAAAGGAAAATGACATCCAGATCAGCTAAACAGAACAAACAAGGAAACCATATGGTATCTCATCTCGAGAACTCGAAGAAACGACCAAAGAAAGGAATACGGCGCCAATCTGGCCGCCGTTGATCTACGAAATCATGATGATGTAGCTCTCTTTTCTGGAGGGGCGGAGAAGCGGAAAGTGCACCACTGAGGGCAGAACTGAGCGACAGCGAATGTAATTGAGATGCTTGGCAGTTCTACTGAAGCGAGGGATACGGTGGCTATGCTTCGCTTTCTCTGGCTTTTTTCATTGACAGAGGAGGATAGAGGAGAGAGGAGGAAGAAAAGGTTGGGCTTATGGTTTTCTCGGGGAAAGAAAGAAGTAAATAGAATTTACCACGTGGCATCATGGAAATGCGGTGCGAGGATTGCGCGACTGAACCCCAGTTCCCCAAAAATCAGTTTCTAAAGCTCTCTCGAGCTCACAGCAGGAAGGTGTAGAAGAGGAAGAAGCGAACTCGATGGCGGAGGTGGCGAGCTCCGTGGTGCCCTAGGTGCTCGGCCGCTGGGCGGTGGACATGGACAAGCGATCATCGACAAAACAGTCAAGGTCCTCGCGGACGATGACTTCGACTTCGACAGGAGAAGGGCGAAGCCGAGGGCACTGGAGGAGGTCGGGCGAGGCTGGGAGATCGATCGAGGGAGGGAGAGGAAATCATGAGAGAGAGAAACTAGAAGAAAATGAGAATTTAATAAAAAAAATTTATGTACAAATAAATATAAAAATTTTGAACATTTAAAAAAATAAAAGAAACAACTTTTTTACCTAAATTTTATTTTAATTACATGTTATAGGTAATAATTTTAAAAAGAAGACATTGTGGATAAATACTAAAATCATAATAAATTTTAAAAATTATATGTAAAAATTTCTAAAATTAATTTCTAGACTTTATATATGTTGTAGATCAACTTGTAAGGTTTTGAAGTTTCAATTTGAAATCTTTGTCTTAAAAAAATGAGCAACAAAAATTCATCCAAATCAGATCACTATAGGATAAAAAAAATCGATAGATTTCATAATAAAATTATCTCAATTAAAAATGATGATTTAAAATAATCAGCTTAAAAGAAAAGGAAAAAAATTATATTTTTTATTATCGTATATTTTCTTTTATACTTTCTCTCCACTCTTCCCTAAGTTATTAAATGACAATCGGTAGGGATCACTAGCATTTGAATTTCTTGAAAAATCTCAAAAAAAATCATGAGGATTGTCATATCATATGCTCCGTCCTATGTAGTTTTTATGTTGTTACAATTTTATTTATAGATAAGTCCAAATTTTATTTTTTTTAAAACTAAATTTTATGAACAAGTCATTGAAAGTCTGAAAACTTAAAATTTAAAATTACAAGTTTCATGTTATACATTTACAAATAAACTCATTGAATATTTTTATTTATAAATAAATCTAAATTTTTTATCATATTTTAAATAAAATTTTACAAAAAAGACATTGAAGATTTTAAAACTTAAAATTTAAAATTACAAGTTTAATATTTGTACATTTAAAAATAGTCCTATTGAATATTTTTATTTATAGATAAGTCCAACTTTTATTTATTTTAAAACTAAATGTTACGAATAAGTCATTGAAGATTTTAAAACTTAAAATTTAAAAGTACAAGTTTCATGTTATACATTTATAAATAGACCCCTTGAATATTTTTATTTATAAATAATTTTAAATTTTTTATCATGTTTTAAATAAAATTTTACAAAAAAAGATATTAAAGGTTTTTTAATTTAAAATTTAAAATTACAAGTTTAATATTTTCACATTTAAAAATAGACCCTTTGAATATTTTTATTTATAAATAAGTTCAAATTTTATTTATTTTAAAACTAAAATTTATGAATAAGTCATTGAAGGTTTGAAAACTTAAAATTTAAAAGTACAAGTTTCATGTTGTAGATTTACAAATAGACCCCTTGAATATTTTTATTTATAAATAAGTCTAAATTTTTTATCATATTTTAAATAAAATTTTACAAAAAAGACATTGAAGGTTTTAAAACTGAAAACTTAAAATTATAAGTTTAATATTTGTACATTTAAAAATAGACCCCTTTAGTATTTTTATTTATAGATAAGTCCAAATTTTATTTATTTTAAAACTAAATTTCATGAATAAATCATTGAAGGTTTGAAAACTTAAAATTTAAAATTACAAGTTTCATGTTGCACATTAACAAATACACCCCTTGAATATTTTTATTATAAATAAATCTAAATTTTTTATCATATTTTAAATAAATTTTTACAGAAAAAATATTGAAGGCTTTAAAATTTAAAAATTAAAATTACAAGTTTAATATTTGTGCATTTAAAAATAGACTCCTTGAATATTTTTATTTATAGATAAGTCCAAATTTTATTTATTTTAAAACTAAATTTTACGA
>RXID01015502.1:35000-36262 GCA_005019695.1 Trichopus zeylanicus subsp. travancoricus | reverse complement strand
AGTAGTAATTGTAGTAGTAGTTGTTGTTTTTGTACAAGTAGTGGTAGTATTAGTAGCAGTAGTAGTACTAGTTGTAGTAGTAGTAGTTGGAGTAGGAGTAGTAGCAGGTGTAGTAGTAGTTGGAGTAGAGGTAGTTGTAGTAGTAGGACTAGTAGTAGCAGTAGGAGTTGGATTAGGAGTAGTAGTAGGAGTAGTTGTTGGAGTGGTAGGAGTAGTAGTTGTATCAGTAGTCAGAGTCGGAGTAGGAATAGTTGTAGTAGTAGTAGTACAATAGAAGTAGTAGCAATAATAGCAGCAATAGTCAAGTCATAGTAGTAGCAGTAGTAGTAGCTATTGTGAGAGCATTAGTAGTAGTAGTTGTTGTAATAGTACCAGTAGTAGCAGTAGTACTAGTAGTAGTAGTAGCAGTAGTAGATGTAGTAGTAGTAGTAGTAGAAGTAGTAGTAGCAACATCTAAAGTAGTAGTACTAGTGGCCGTAGTAGTAATAGTAATAGTTGGAATAGTTGTAGCAGCAATGGGAGTAGTTGTAGGAGAAGAAGTAGGAGCGAGAAGAGTTGTAAGAGTTGTTGTAGTAGTAGTAGTACTATAAGGAATAACAGTAGTAGCAGTAGTAGGAGTATGAGTAGGAGGAGCAGTAGTAGTAATAGTACAAGTAGTAGTAGTAGTAGTAGTAGTAGTAGTGGTAGTAGAAGTAGCGTAAGTAGTTTTAGTAGTAGTAGTGGTAGTAGTAGTCATAGTAGTAGTAATAGTAGTAGCCGCAGCAGAAGTAGCAACAGTTGTAGCAGTAGCAACAATAGCTGTAGGAGTAGCGTTAGTGGCTGCTGTAGTAGTAATAGTAGTAGTTTGAGTAGTAGTAGCAGTATTAGTTGTTGTCGCAGTAGTAGTAGATGTTGAAGTAGTAGCAGTTGCAGTAGTAGTAGCTGTTGTAGTAGCAGTAGCATCCATAGTAG
Source organism: Trichopus zeylanicus subsp. travancoricus (assembly GCA_005019695.1). Classification (NCBI taxonomy): domain Eukaryota; kingdom Viridiplantae; phylum Streptophyta; class Magnoliopsida; order Dioscoreales; family Dioscoreaceae; genus Trichopus; species Trichopus zeylanicus. Next base: position 35,311 of record RXID01015502.1, on the reverse strand, counting down.
TAATAGTTGTTGTAGTATTAGCAGTCACAGTAGTAGTTGTAGTAGTAATCGTAGCAATTGCAGTAGTGGTAGCAATTGTAGTAGAAATGGTAAGTTGCTATAGTAAGTAGTAGTAATGGTATAAATAGTAGTAGTAGTAGCTGTAGCAGTAGCACTAAGAGCAAACAGGAGGAGGAGGAGTAGCAGTAGTAGTAGTAGGAGTAGCAGTAGTTTGACCAGTAATAGTAGTAGTGGTACAGGTAGTAGTCATAGTAGCAGGACTAGTAGTAGCTATAGTAGTAGTAGTAGGAGGAGGAGTAGTAGTACTAGTA
>RXID01015502.1:0-30000 GCA_005019695.1 Trichopus zeylanicus subsp. travancoricus | reverse complement strand
AGTAGTTGTTGTAGTGTTGGCAGTCACAGTTGTAGTAGTAGTAATCGTAGTAATTGTAGTAGCGGTAGCAATTATAGTAGAAATAGTAGTAATAGTTGCTATAGTAAGTAGTAGTAATAGTAGAAATAGTAGTAGTAGTAGGTGTAGCAGTTGTACCAAGAGCAGACAAGAGGAGGAGGAGTAGTAGTAGTAGTAGTAGTAGCAGTAATAGTTCTACCTGTAATAGTAGTAGTGGTACAAGTAGTAGTCATAGTAGCAGGACTAGTAGTAGTTGTAGTAGTAGTAGTAGGAGTAGGAGTAGGAGTACTAGTAGCAGTAGCAGTAATCATTGTAGTAGTAGTAGTAGTTACAATAGTAGTAGTAGCAATAGTAGCAGAAATAGCAGAAGTAGTTGCAGTGGTTGTAGCAATAGCTATTATAGCAGTAGGAGTAGCATTCGCAGTAGTAGTGACAGTAGTCGTTGCTCTAGTAGTGATAGTAGCATAATTAGTTGTAGCAGTAGTAGTTGCAGCAGTAGTAGCAGTAGTGGAAATTGTAGTAGTAGTAGTTGCAATAGTTGTAGTCGCAGTAGTTGTAGTAATAGTAGTACTAGCAGCAGTAGTAGTAGTAGTAGTGGTGCTAGTAGTAGTAGTTGTAGTGGTAGTTGTTGTAGAAGCAGTGGTAGAAGTAGTAGTAGTAGTAGTAGTAGTAGCAGTAGTTGTAGTAATAATATTAGTAGTAGTAGAAGCAGTGGTAGAAGTAGTAGGAGTGTTAAGATGAGTAGTAGTAGTAGTAGTAGTAGTAGTAGTAGTGTTAGCAGTATTAGTATCAATAGTGGTAGTTGTAGTAGTCGTAGCTGTAGTAGTAGTGGAAGTAGTAGGAGATGTAGGTGCAGTAGTAGTAGTAGTCGTGCTAGTAGTATCAATAGCCATAGTAGTCATTGTAGGAGTTGCAGTAGTGGTAGTAGTAGTCGTTGTTATCGTTGTAGCCGCAGTACTAGTTGTAGCAGCAGTAGTAGTATTATTAGAAGTAGTAGTAGTAACAGTAATGTAGTAGTTGGAGTAGTGGTAATAGTAGTAGTAGTAGTAGCAGTTGTAGCAGTAATAGTAGCAGAAGTAGTTGTGGTATGTGTAGTAGTAGTTGTTGTTCTAGCAATAGAAGTAGCATTATAAGTGGTTGTAGTAGTAGTAGTAGTATTAGCAGCCATAGTAGTCGCAGTGGTTGTAGCAGTGGTAGTCGAAGTAGTAGTAGCAACAGTAGCAGTAGCAGTAGAAGTGTTAGCATAAGTAGTAGTAGTAGTAGTAGTAATAATGGTAGCTCTAGTAGTAGCAACAGTTGTAGTGGTAGTCATAGTATTAGTGGTAGTTGTAGTAGTCTGAGTAGTAGTTCTAGTAGTAGTAGTAGTAGGAGTCGTAGTAGCGATACTAGTAGCAGTAGTTGTTGTAGTGGCAATAGTAGTAGTAGTAGTAGCGATAGTAGTAGCACTAGTTGTAGTAGTAGCCGTAGTGGCAGCAGCAATTAGTTTCATAGTTGTACTAGTAGCAGAAAAACTAGTAGTAATAGTAGTCTTAACTATTGTAGAAGTAGCAGAAGTCACAATACTAGTAGTTGTAGTAGAAGAATTAGTTATTGTAATAGTAGTATTACTTGCAGTAGTGGCAGTAGTCGAAGCAGTAGAAGTTGTAGCAGTAGTAATAGTAGTAGTAGTAGTTGTTGTAAAAGCAATAGTAGTAGTAGTAGCAGTAGTAGTAGTAGTGATAGTAATAGTAGTGGTGGTAGTAGCAACAGTTGTAGTAGTAGTAGTAGTTGCAGCAATAGCGGCAGCAGAAGTAGTAGTTGTTGTAGCAGTAGTAGGAGTATTAGTCAGATTAGTAGTAGGAGTAGGAGTAATACTAATGGTAGAAGTAGTTGATGTAGTAGTAGTAGTAGTAGTAGTAGTAATGGTATTAGTAGTAGTAGTTGTTATTGTTGTTGTTGTTGTGGTAGTAGTAGTGGTGCCAGTAGTAGTAGTAGCAGTAATAATAATAGCAATAGTAGTAATAGTTGTAATATTAGTTGTTGTAGTAGTCGAACTAGTGGTAGTAGTAGTAATAGTAGTAGTAACAACGATAGTAGCAGCAGTAGTATTAGTAGTAGTAGTTGTCGCAGTAGCAGTTGTAGTAGTAAGAGTTTTAGTAGCATTAGTAGTAGTATTAGAAGTTTACTACTAGTAGAAGTAATAGTAGTTGTTGTTGTTGTAGTAGCAGTAGAAGCAATAGTAGTAGTAGTAGTAGTAGTAGTAGTAGGAGTGGTTGTAGGAGTAGGTGTATGAGTAGTAGTAGTTGTTGTTGTTGTAGTAATAGTAGTAGTAGTCGTTGCTGTTGCAGTAGTAGTAGCAGTAGCAGTAGGAGTAGTTGTTCAGTTGGTAGTAGCTGTTGTATTGGTAGGAGCAGCAGCATTAGAAGGAGTAGTTGTAGTTGTAATAGTAGTTGTAATCGTAGAGTAGTAGTAGTAGCTGCAACGACTGCAGGAGTTCAAGTAGTAGTCGTTGTTGCTCTTGTTGCTGTGGAAGAAGTATTGGTAGTCGTTGCAGTACTATTAGTAGTACTATGACCAACAGCAGCAGCTGGAGTACGAGTAATAGTTGTAGTAGTAGCAGCAAAAGCAATAGGAGTAGTAGTAGGGGTTGCAGTAGTAGTAGTAGTACTAATGATGGTAGTAGTAGTAGTAGTAGTAGTTATAGTATTAGTAGTAGTAGTAGCAGTAGTGGTAGGTGTAGTAGTTGTTGTAGTAGTTAGAGTTTCAGCAGTCACATGAGCAGTAATGGTAGTGGTAGTAGTAGTAGTAGTAGTAGTAGTAGTAGTCGTATTAGCAGTTGTAGTAGTTGTTGTACTAGTAGTCGAAGCTGTGGTAGTAGTAGTAGTCGTGGTCGTGGTCGTGGTGGTGGTGGTGGTGGTGGTGGTGGTGGTGGTGGTGGTAGTATTAGTATCAATAGTAGTAGTTGTAGTAGTCATAGCAGTAGTAGTTGTAGTAGTTGTAGGAGATGTAGGTGCAGTAGTAGTAGTAATCGTGCTAGTAGTATCGGTAGTCATAGTAGTCATTATAGGAGTTGGAGTAGTGGTAGTTGTTGTTGTCGTTGTTGTTGTAGCCACAGTACTAGTTGTTGCCACAGTAGTAGTCGTAGTAGAAGTAGTAGTAGTAGTAGTAGTAGAAGTAGTAGTAGTAGTAGCAATAGTAGTTGTTGTAGAAGTGGTAGCAGAAGTAGTAGTAGTAGAACTAGTAGTAGGAGTTGTAGTAGACGTAGTCACAGAAGTTGTAGCAGCAGAAGTAGTGATGGTAGTAGTTGTATTTTTAGTTGTTGAGGAAGTAATGATAGTAGTAGCACAGTAGTCGCAGTGGAAGTAGTAGTAGCTATAGCAACATGAGTACTAGTAATCGTAGTGGTAGTAGTAGTGGAAGTAGTAATAGTAGTAGCAATAGCAGTATTAGCGATGGTGGTAGTAGTAGTAGTATTAGAAGTAGAAGTAGTAGTAGTTCTAGTTGTAGCAGTAAGAGTAGTGGTAGTAGTAGTGGTTGTAGTAGTAGTAGTAGGAGTAGTAGTTTGAATAGTTGCAGGAGAAGGAGTTGTAGTAGGAGTAGTAGTAATAGTAGTAGCAATAGAATTAGCTGTAGCAGTAGTAGAATTAATAATATTAGTAGTAGTAGTAGGATGAGGAGGAGGAGGAGGAGTAGTAGTAGTATTAGTAGCAGCAGTGGTGATAGTAGTAATAGTAGTAATAGCTACAATAGCAGTACTAGCAGTAGTAGTAGCCATAGTAGTCAGAAGTATTTGTAGCAATAGTAGTAGTAGTAGTAGCAGTAGGAGTAGTGGTAGGGGTAGGAGCACTAGTAGAACAAGTACTAGTAGTTGTGGCAGTAGTATTACTTGTAGGAGTAGAAGTACTAGGAACAGTAGAAATAGTAGTAGTAGTAATAGTAGAAGTAATAGTTGTAGACGAAATGGTAGTAGTAGTAGTACGAGTAGTAGGAGTGGTAGTAGTTGTTGTCTTAGTAGTAGTATTAGTAGTAGCAGTAGTAGCAGTAGTACTCGTAGTATTAGTAGTAGCTATAGCAGCTATAGTAGCAGAAGTAGTATAAGGAGTAGTAGTAGTAGCAGTAGGAGTAGTTGTTGTCATAGTAGTAGTAGTAGTTGTAGTAATAGTAATAGTAGTAGTAGTAGTAGCAATAGTAATAGAAGTAGTAGGAGACGTAGTAGTTGTAGTACGAGTAGGAGTAGTCGCAGTAGCTATAACAGTAGCAGCAGCAGTACTAGTAGCAGCATTAGTAGTAGTAATAGAAGTAGTAGTAGTAGTGGTATTAATAGTAATTGTAGTACTACTAGTAATCGCAGTAGCAGCAACAGCTGTAGTAGTCAAAACGGTAGTAGTAGTAGTAGCTGTAGTAGCAATAGCAGCAACCGTAGCAAAAGTAGTTGTAATAGTAGTAGTAATCATAGTAGCTGGAGCAGCAGTTATAGCAGTCTAAGTAGTGGTAGCAGGAGCAACAATAGCAGCCGTAGTAGCAGTAGTAGTAGTAGCAGTAGCAGTCGTAGAAGTAATAATAACACTAGTAGTGTAGTAGTAGTAGTAGTAGTAATAATAGTAGAAGTAGCAGTAGAAGTAGTAGTAGTAGTTAGAGTAGTAGTAGTAGAAATAGTTGTTGTAATACTATTAGCAGCAATAGTATTAGTTGGAGAAGCATTATTATTAGTAGCAGTAGTAATAGTAGTAGGAGATATAGCAGTAGTGGCAATAGTAGTAGTAGTAATATTAGTAGTAGTAGCAGCAGCAGTAGTTGTTGTTGAAGAAGTAGTAGTAGTTGTTGTTATTATTGTTATCGGAGAGGTTGTAGCACTAGTAGTAGCAGTATTAGTAGCAGTAGTTGTATTATTATTGTATTAGTAGCACTAGTAGTCACAGTAGTTGTAATAGTAGTTGCAATTGTAGTAGTCGTAGTAGTTGACGTAGCGGTAATAGAAGTTGCAACAACAATAATTGTAGTAGTTGTAGAAGTAGTAGTATTTGTTGTCGCAACAGTAGTAGTTGATGTAGTAGTAGCTGTAGTAGTAATTGTAATAGTAGTAGAAGTAGTTGTAGCAGTCGAAGTAGTGGTAGCAATAGTAGAATTAGCAGCCATAGTAGCAATGGTAGTAGTAGTAGAAGTAGTAGTAGTGGTAGTAGTTGTAGTAGTAGTAGTAATAGTAGTAGAAGAAGCAGAAGTAGTAGTAGTAGAAGAAGTAATAGTTATTGTGATGTTGTAGCAGAAGTAGTAGTAGTAACACTTGTAGGAATAGTAGTTGTAGCAGCAGCAGCAATATAAGATGGAGTCGGAGTAGCAGTAGTTGTAGTAGTAGTACTAGTAGTAGCAACGGTTGTAGTTGTAGTGGTAGAAGTAGTAGTAGTAGTAGTAGTAGTAGTAGTAGTGATTACAATAGCAGTAGTAGCAGTCGAAGTAGTGGTAGAAGTATTTGTAGTAGTAGTAATAGTTGTAGAAGTAGTAGTAGAAGTTGTAATAGTAACACTAGTAGCATCCGTAGCAGTAGCAGCAGTAGTAGTATTAGTTCGAGTAGCTGTAGTTGTAGTCGAAGTAGCAATAGCAATAGCAATGGTAGTAGGAGTAGCTGTAGTAATGGCAATAGTATTCATAGTCATAGTTGTAGTAGTAGTAGCAACAACATTTATAGTAGTAGTAATAGCAGTAGTAGCATTTGTAGTAGTTGTAGCATTATTATTATTAGTAGTAGTAGTATTAGTAGCGGCAGGGGAAGCTGAAGTTGTAGTTGTTGTTGCTGTTGTAGGAGCGGTAATAGTAGTAGTTGTAGTAGTAGCAATAGTATTTGTTGTTGTATTAGCAGCATGAATAGTAGGAGTAGTTCTAATGGTAGTAGTGATAGAAGTAATCCTAGTAGTAGTAGTTGCAATACTAGCAGTAGCTGCAATAGTAATTTTCGTAGTTGTAGGGGTAGTAGTATTTGTTGTAGCAACTGTTGTAGTAGTAGCAGTAGTAGCAGATGTAGTAGTAGTTGTAGTAGTAAGTGTAGTAGCAGTAGCTGCAGTTGTAGTAGTCGAAGTAGCGGCAGCAGTATTAGCAGTAGCATCCATAGTTGCCGTAGTAGTAGTAGTAGTAGTTGTAGCAGTGATTGTAATAGCAGTAGTAATAGTAGTAGAGCTAGTAGAAGTAGTTGTAGCACTAGTATTAGTAGTACAAGTAGTGATAATAATAGAAGTAATAGTAGTCGTAGTAGTAGTAGTACAAGTAGTAGCCATACCAGTGAAACTAGTCATAGTAGTAGCTGTAGTATTAGTTGGAGTAGTAGTAGTAGGAGAAGTTGTAGCTATTGTAGTAGTAGTAGTATTAGCAGTATCAGCTGCAATAGTAGTGGTAGTCGCAGCAGCTGTAGTAGTCTTAGCACTAGTAGTAGCAGTAGTAGCAGCAACTATTGTAGTTGTTGTAGTAGTTGCAGCAACAGCTATAGTAGCTGTGGTGTAGTAGTAGTAGTAGTGGTAGTAGCAGTTGTAGTATTGGTAGCAGTAGCAGTTGTTATAGTAGTAGTAATCGTGGTAGCAGTAGCTATAGCAGTAGAAGTAGTAGCAGCAATATTAGTAGTAATAGCAGTGGTAGCAGCAGCAGTAGTAGTAGTGGCAGTAGTAGTTGTTATAGTAGTACTACTAGTGGTAGTAGTAGTTGTTATAGTAGTACAACTAGTGGAAGCATTATTCTTAATGTAGTAGTAGTAGCGGTCGTCATAGTAGCAGTTGTAGAAGTAGCAGTTGCAGTGGTGGCAGTAGTAGTTGTTGTAGTAGTAATAGTAGTATTAATAGTAGTAGTAGTAGTAGCAGTAGTAGTACCATTTGTAGTAGTGATTGCAGAAGTAGCTGTAGTAGTCACAGTAACAGTAGTGGTAGTAGTAGCAGTAGTTGTAGTACTAGTTGCAGAAGTAGCAGTAGTTGTAGTAGCAGTGTTCGCAATAGTAGTAGTAATAGTAGCAGTAGCAGTAGATGGCGTAGGAGTAGTAGTAGCAGTAGTAGGAGTAGGAGTAGTAGTAGGAGTAGGAATAGAGGTTGAGGTAGTAGTAATAGTAATGGCAGCAGCAGCAACAATAGTAGCAGTAGCGGTAAAAGTATTATTATTATTAGTAGTAGTAGTAGTAATAGTAGTAGTCGTATTAGTAGTAGTAATAGTAGTAGTCGGACTACAAGTAGTAGTAGTTGTACAAGTAATTGTCGTAGTCGTAGTAGTAGTATTAGTAGTAGGACTACTAGTAGTTGCAGTTGTACTATTAGTAGTAGTAGTAATAGTAGGAGTAGGAGTAGTAGTTGTAGTACCAGTAGTAGAAGTAGGATGTGGAGTAGTAGTAGCAATAGTAGGAGTAGTACCACTAGTAGTTGTAGTAGCTGAAGTAGTTGTAGATGCAGTAGTAGTTGTAGCAGTACGAGTACGAGCACTTGTAGGAGTAGTAGTAGGAGCAGTTGCTGCAGCAGCAGTTGTAGTAGTTTTAGTACTAGTATCAGTAGTAGTAGTAGTAGTAGCAACAGCAACAGTAGCAGTAGTAGTAGTATTAGTAGTAGTAGTAGTAGTACTAGTGTTATGAGTACTAGTAGTAGCAGTTGCACAAGTAGAGTAGTAATAGTAGTTGTTGTTGTAAAAAGAGTAGGAGTAGTAGTCGTTGCAGTACGAGTAATAGTTATTGTAGTAGGAGTAGGAGTAGGAGTAGGAGTTGTAATAGTAGAAGTAGCAGTAGTAGTACTATTAGTGGTTGTTGTAGTAGTAGCAATAGCTGCAGTAGTACTTATAGTTGTAGTAGTAGTAGTAGTAGCAACGGTGGTAGTAGTTGTAGAAGCAGTAGGAGTAGTAGTGGTTGTAGTAGTAGTAGTAGTAGTAGTGGTAGTAGAAGTTGTGGTAGTAGTGGTTGCAGCAATAGTAGAAGTATTAGTAGTAATAGTAGTAGTAGTAGTAGCAGTACAAGGAGTAGTATTAGTAGTATTAGGAGTATGAATAGTAGTAGTAGGAGTAGGAGTAGTCGGAGTAGTAGACAAAGTAGTAGGAGTAGTTGTAGTAGCTGGAGTAGGAGTAGTTGTAGTAGCAGTAGTTGTTGTTGTAGTATCAAAAGTATTACGAATAGGAGTAGGATAAGTTATAGTATTAGTAGTAGTAGTAATAGTAGTAGTAGTTGTAGTAATAGGATTAGGAGTAGTAGTAGTTGTTGTAGTAGTGGTAGTAGTAGTAGAAGTAGAAGTATGAGTAGTAACAGCAATAGGTGTTGGAGTAGGAGTAGTAGTAGGAGCAGGAGTTATAGCAGCAGTAGTAGTAGTAGCTGGAATAGTAGCAGTTGAAATAGTGGTAGTAGTAGTGGTAGTAGTAGTCATAATAGGAGTAGCACTTATCGAGGTAGGGGTAGTAGTGGTAGTAGGAGTGGTAGTAATAATAGGAGTTTGAGTAGGGGTTTGTAGTAGCAACAGTTGTAGTAGTGGTAGGAGTAAACATAGTAGTAGTAGGAGTTGGAGCAGGAATAGTTGTAGTGGTAGCAGTAGTAGTACTTATAGTAGGAGTAGTAGTTGTTGTTGTAGTAATAGTAATAGTAGTAGTGGTTGTAATCGAGGTAGTAGTGGTAGTGGCAATAGTGGTAGCGGAAGGTGTTGTAGTTGTAGTAGCAATAGCAATAGTAGTAGTAACAATACTAGTAGATGTAGTTGTTGTAGCAATAATAGTTGTTATAGAAGTAGTAGCAGTAGAATTAGGAGTAATAGTAGCAATTGTTGTAGTAGTAATAGTAGTAATAGTAGTAGTAACGTAGTATTAGTAGTAGTAGTAGCAGTAGTTGTTGTCGAAACGGTAATAGTAGCAATAGTAGTAGGAGGGGGAGTAGTAGTTGTTGGAGTAGTAGTAGTAACAATAGTAGGAGTAGGAGTAGGAGTAGGAGTAGTCGGAGTAGTAGTAGTAGTAGTATTGGTAGAAGTAGTCGTAGTAAAAGCAAAAGTAGTAGTAGTAGAAGTCATAGTAGTTGTAATTGTGTTAGTATTAGAAGTGGAAGTAGTAGGAGTAGAGGAGGAGTAATATTTGTAGTAGTAGTAGTAGTAGTCGTAATAGTAGTAGGACTAGTAGTACTAAGACTAATAGTTTACTAGTAGTAGTGGTCGAAGTAGCAGTAGGAGTAGCAGTGACAGCAGTAGAAGTTGTCGTAGCAGTTACAACAACAGTGGGACTAGGAGTAGCAGTAGTAGGAGCAGGAGGAGTAGTAGTAGTTATAAGAGTAGGAATAGGTGTAGTAGCAGTACAACTGCTGCAGCTGGTACTACTACTACTACTGCTTCTAGGACCATTGCTAGTGCATCTACTATTAGTACTGCTACTGCTACAGCTGCTACTTCCGCTACTATTAGTATTGATACTATTACGGTTACTATTGCCACTACTTCCATTACTACTGTTACTACTGCTAGTACTTCCATGGTTACTGCTACTATTGCGGCTACCACTACTACTGCAACAATTGCTACTGCTGCTGCTACTGTTGCTTATACTGTTACTTCTATTGCTACTAATACTACTAATTTTACTGTTATTGCAATTGCTAATTGTAGTGAAACTATTACAAATAGTACTACTACTACTACAACTTCTCCTACAATAACACCAATAACTACTACTACTCCATCTCCTCCTATTATTATTGTTGTTACTGCAACTACTGCTACAACTACTTCTACTGCTATTACTACTACTACTACTACCCCTCCTTCTACAACTGCTACAACTACTACAACTACAACGACTACTGCTACTGCTACTAATGCTACCACCATTACTTCTACTACTACTGTTACTGCTGCTACTTCTGATATGACTAATACTGCTGGTACTACAAATACTGTTATTACTATTATAGCGACTACCGCTACTGCTACTTCTCCTACTACTAACACTTCTCCCACTATTACTACTTTTCCTTCAACTACTACTACTACTACTCTGCTATAACTACTCCTACTACTACTACTACTAATAATAATAATATTATTATTATTACTGCTACTACTATTAGTACAAAAACTACAATTACACCTACTACCACTACTACTACTGCTACTATTACTACTACTCCTACTCCTACTACTACTACTATTCCAAGCACTACTACTACTTCTAACACTACTGCTACTTCTACTACTGCTGCTGCTGCTATTACAATTGCAACTTTGACTACTACAACTATTGCTACTTCTGCTGCTCTTACTGCGACTATTACTACGACTACTACTACTACTACTACTAGTACTATTACCACTACTACTACAGCTGCTTGTGTTGCCGCAACTATTATAACAACTTCTACTAGTACTCCTACTACTAGTACAATTGCTTCAGCTTCTACTATTAATTCTTCTACTACGACTGCTGCTACTTTTACTACTACTACTATTTCCACTACTGCTGCTATAACTGTTGATAGTACTACTTCTATTACTACTTCTACAGCTACTACTACCATTACTACTGCTGCTACTACTACTACCATTACTACTGTGGCAACGACTACTACGACAACTAATACTACTACTTATGTTGCTATTACTACTATTACTACTACTACTACTACTACTACTACTACTACTACTACAACAACAACAACTACTACTACTACTACTAGCACTAGTACTACCACTGCTGTCGCTGCTTCTTTTGCAGATGTTGCTCTTGCTGCTGTTGCTACTACATCTTTTACTACTGCTAATACTGCTACGGTTGCAACTGCTCCTACAACAACTACTCCTCCTTTTACTACTACTAGTACTCCCATTGCTACTACTACTACTACAGCTGCCGCTATTATTACAACTGCCACTGCTGCTACTTCTAGCGCTACTGCTACTACTACTAGTACAATTACTTCTACTACTACCACTACTTCTACTACCTATACTACTGCACCTACTAGTACTACGACTACTACAACAACAATAACAAAAACTACTACTACTACAACCACCACTACTTCTACTACAACAACAACTACTACCACTACTAGTACTACAACTATCACTACTACTACTACTACTACTGATACAACAACAACTACTACTAGTAGTAGTACTACTCCTAATACTCCTACTATTACTACAAGAATTACTACTACTACTACAACTACTATTGTTACTATGACTTCTACTACTACTCCTTCTGATGCTACCACTGCTACTACTACTGCTGCTTCTACAATTATTACTATAGAAACTACTACGACAACAACAACTACTACTACTACTCCTCATGTCAGTATGGTCACTACTACTATAACTACTACTAAAACTGCCACTATAACTAGTTCTGCTACTATTAGTACTAGCACTACTATTACTACTGCTAATACTACTACTACCACTATTACTACTATTAGTAGCACTACTACTTCTGCTGTTGCAATTGCTACTACTACTATTACAACAACTACTACTGCTACTACTACTAATGCTACTACTCATTATACTACTGCTACTATTGCTGCAACTACTACTATTATTACTACTACGACTACCACTCCTAATAATACTGCTATTACTACTACAACTGCTACTACAACTACCACAACTACTACTCGTGCTCCTACTACTACTATGACTACTACAACTACTACTAGCACGACTACTACTATTACTACTATTTTTACAACTTCTACCACTACTTCGACTGCTAACCACTACAACTACTACTACTAGTACTACTACTTCTACTGCTACTACTACTACTTGTAGTACTACTACTACTCCTTAACCTAAAACTACTACTTTTGCTATTACTTCTACTACTACTATTACTTCTTCTATTACAGCTGCTGCTACTACTATCACTACTACTGCTGTTACTACTACAACAACTACTCCTCCTTCTACTAGTACTACCACTTTAACTACTAGTACTTCTACTCATACTACTACAGCTGCTACTACTGCTACAATTGCTACTACTACTAATACTGCTGCTACTGCTACTACTACTACAACTACTACTACTACCGCTACTGCTACTGCTACTGCAACTATTGCTACTAATACAACTACTAAAACTTATACTATTAATACTACTGTTGTTACTACTGCTACTGCTACAATGACTACAACTACTACGGCTGGTACAACTGCTACTACTACTACCATTATTACTACTACTGCTACTACTACTACAACTACTACTATCTGTACTACTGCCACAACTATTGCTACTACTGCTACCACTACTATAGCTATTAACAATACTATTGCTGTTGCTGTTACTACTTCTACTACTACTACTCGTGCTGCTGTTGCTGATATAGCTACTATAGCTACTACATCTATTATAACAACTATTACATCCCCTACTACTACTATAACTATATTGGTAATGCTTCTACTACTACTACTACTACTACTTCTTCTGCTACAACTACCACTGCTACTACCACCGATACTACTGGTACTACCTCCACTACTACTACTCTTAGTACTACTGCTTTTGCTACAACTACAACTGCTACAACTACTATAGCTACAACAACTTTGACTATTACTACGACTACTACTACTACTTCTGCTACTTCTGCTACTACTACTACTACTATTACTACTATTGTTACTACAGCTCCTACTACTACTATTTCTACTACAACTATGACTACAACTACCAGAACTACAACTGCTACAACAACAACTACTACTACTACTTCTCCCACAATAACGATTACTACTAACTCTTGTACTACTACGACTGTTACTATTACTTCTACTACTACCTCTTCTATTGATACCACAGCTACTACTACTACAACCACCTCAACTACCACTACAACTACTACTGCTACCACTACTACCACTACTACAGCTATTGCTATTGCTACTACTAGTACTACAACTGCTACAATGGCTACTACTACTGCTACCGCTATTACAGCTGCTACTACTACTAATTCTTCTACAACAACAACAATAACTACTACTATTACTACGACAACTACTACTACTACTATTGATTTTGCTGCGACAACCACTGCCACCACTACCACAACTATTGCTCCGATTACTACTACTACTACTACTGTTGCTGCTACTGCAATGACTGCTACTGCTACTACCACTACTACTACTACAACAATTACAACTACAACTACAATAACTATCGCTATTACTACTATTACTGCTACCACTATAGTGACTACTACAACTACAATGACACTACTAGTTCAGCTACTATTCCCGCTACTACTAGCGCAACTACAACTACTGTTGCTGCGACTACTTCTACTACTATTGCTGCTGCTCGTTCAACTACTTCCCTGACTGTTGCTTTTACAACTACTACTGCTACTACTAAACTACTACTTCAGCTGTTGTTGCTGCTACCACTAGTGCTACTACAACTACAGTTGCTGCGACTACCACTACTACTGCTACTACTACTGCTAATGCTCTTACAACTACCTACTACTGCTGATGCTACTACTCTATTACTACTACTACTACTATATACTACTACTAACTACTACTACTACTACTACTACTACTACTACTACTACTACTACTATTACTTCTACTACTACTGTAACTACTTCTGCAACAACTACTGCAACTACTACTACAACTACTATTACTACTACTACTGCAGCTGCTGCTACTACTACTACTACAACAACAACAACAACTACTACTACTACTACTACTACTACTACTACAATTACTATTTTTTCTACTACTACAACTACTACTGCTGCTACAACTATCACTACTACTCCTTTTACTATTAGTACAACAACAACAACAACAACAACAACAACAACAACAACAACTACTACTACTACTACTACTATTATTATTACTACTACAACTACTACAACTATTGCTACTATTAATGCAACAAGTGCTCCCACTACTACTATTACTGCTACTAAAGCTATGATTGCCATTGCTATTACTACTACTTCTACTATTTCTACTACTACTAAAAGTAGTACTACTACTCCAACTATTACTACTACTTCTATTATTACCGCTACTACTGCTACTACATCATTTCCTGCGCGTCATGCTACTCAAACTAGTATTACCACTTCTATTGCTACTTCTACTTCTACTAAAAGTAATACCACGACTACTTTTTCTACTACTTCTACTACTACAATTGCTATTGCTACTTCTACTACTACTGTTGCTACTACAACTTGTTCTGCTCCCACTACTACTACTAATGCTGCTACTATAACTACCACTACTAGTCCGATTATGACTACTACTTCTACAACTACCACTACAACTATTACTATTACTACTACTAGTATTATTACTACTACTACAACTACTACTACTGCTACAACTGCTGCTACTATACTACTAATGCGACTATTGCTCCAACTATTAGTATTACTACTGCTAAAGCTATTAATGCTGCTGCTATTACTACTACATCTACTACTTCTGCTACTGTTACTAGTACTACTACTACTTCTATTAATTTTGCTACTACTACTACTACGTGGGTTGCTACACGTAATACTACTCCTATTACTACTACTACTTGTACTACTTCTATTGCTTCTACTACTGCTACTACTTCTACCACTACTAGTACTGTAGCTACTGCTTCTACTACTAAAACTACAACTACTACTACTTCTGCTACAGCTACTACTATTGTTGCTGCTACAACTTCCACTACTACTATTTCTAAATTTCTAGTACTACTACTATAATTGCTACAGCTGTTGCTGCTACTACTACTATAACTATGGCTGCTGCTGCTACTACTATTGCTACTACTACTTCTACTACTGCTGCTACTAGCACTATAACAACAATAACAACAACTACTACTACTACTGTTGCTACTACTACTTGTTCGATTACTGCTACTTCTACTACAACTATTAATACTACTACTACTTTTACTACTACTATTAATACTACTAATAATAATAATAATAGTAATAATACTGCTACTACTACTTTTACTATTACTATGACTACTGCTAGTATTGTTTGCACTGCTACTCCTACTACTGATATTTCTACTTCTGCTACTACTACTACTACAACTATACCACCACTACTTCTACTATTTATGCTATAAATACTGATTCTACTACTACTGGCACTACTGCTATTACTTCCACTTCTGCTACTATTAGTACGATAGCTTCTTCTTCTACTGCTACTGTAGCTACTACAACTTCTATTGAAGAATCAACAACTACGACTACTGCTATGACTACTATTACGACGACTACTACTACTTCTACCACTATTGCAACTACTACTACTACTACTATTAATACTACTATTACTACTAATGCTACTACTACAATTACTATTACAACTACAACAACTACTACTACTACAACTACAATGACTACAACTACTTCTACAACAACCACTTTTCCCATAATAACAACTACTACTCCATCTCCGACTACTGTGACTGCTGCTGCTGCTACTACTGCTACAACTAATCCTATTGCTACTACTACTACTACAACTACTACTACTACTACTACTACTACCTCGAGTACTGCTACTGCTACTACTACTGCTACAACTACTTCTACTACTACTATCGCTACTACTGCTACTACAGCTACTACTACTACTACTACTATCGCTAATACTACTACTACTGCTGATGCTGCTTATGCTACTATTGCTACTAATGCTACTACTACTACTACTGCTGCTGCTGCTACTACTAATGCAACTACTGCTACTACTGCTGTTACTACCACTAAGCCATGTACTACTACTAATACAACTACTACTATTGCTACTGCAACTACTACTGATACTTCTACTAATGCAACTACTGCTTCTACTGCTGTTACTACCACTAAGCCAAGTACTACTACTAATACAACAACTACTACTGGTACTTCTACTACTTCTTCCTTTCCTACAACTATTACTTTTGCTACTAGTACTCCAACCACTGCAACTACTTTTAGCACAACCACTACTACTGCTACAATGACTACAACTACTGCTGCTGCTACTTCTACTATTTCAACTAATGCTACCAGTACAGTGACAGCTACTACTTCTACTATGACTACTACTTTTATTACTACTACTACTATTACTACAATAAGAACTACTACTGCTACCATTGATTCTGCCGCCACTACTACTACTACCACTACTACAATTGCTACTACTACTGCTACTGCTATTTCTACTACTTTTGTTGCTCCGGCTATTACTACTACTACTTCTACTACTACTACTACTGCTACTACCACTACTATGACACTACTACTACTACTACAACAACACTACTACTTTTGCTACTGTTGCCACTGTTGCTCTTACAACAACAACTACTACTGCTACTATTGATTATACAGCTACAACAACAACAACTACTACTACTACTATTGCTACTACTACTGCTGGTACTACTACTACGATTACTGTAGCTATGGCTGCTGCTACTACTACTACTTCCACTACAACCACAACTATTGCTACAACAACAACTACTACTGCTACTATTACTGCTACAACTACGTCTACTATACTGACTACTACTACTACTTCAATAGTACAACTTCCGCTAGAGTTGCTGCTACGACTAGTGCTACTACAACTACAGTTGCTGCAACTGAAGCTACTACTACAGCTACAGCTGCTGCTACTGCTCCTACAACTACCATTGCTGCTGCTGATGCAACTACTGCTACATCTCCTTCTACTACTACTACTACTACTTTTGCTGCTGCTCCTACTACTACTACTACTGCTCCTACTACTACTACTACTACGACTACAACTACTACTACAACTACTACTACTACTACTACTGCTACTACTACTACAGCAACAACAACAACAACTACTATTGTTTCTCCTAATACTACTTCTACTACAACTACTACTACTACTCCGACAATGACTACTACTACTACCATTACCGCTACTACTTCTACTTCTATTACTGCTACCTACTTCTACTGCTACTACCACTGCTACTGATACTTCTATTACTGCTGCTACCACTTCTATTTGTACTGCTACTCCTATTACTACTTCTATAACTACTATTACTACTACTACTACAATGACTATTATTACTATTCCTCCCACTACTGATACCACTAACACTACTACTACTATTCCTACCACTACTACTACTACTTCTACAACTACTCCTACTCCAATTATTGTTCCTACTAACACTACGACTACTACTACTACTACTACTACTACTACTACTACTGCTACTATTACTATTTCCACTACTGCTACTCCTACTCCTATAACTAATACTACTACAACTGCTACTTCTACTTCTACTATTGCTACTTCTACCACTGCTGGTACTACTACTACTACTACTACTACTACTATTGCTGCTACTACTACTACAACTATAGCTACTACTACTACTACGGTTGCTACTACTACTTATACTACTACAACTATAGCTACTACTAAAACTACTACTTCTACTACTACTACTAGTACTGCTACTACTAGTACAACTACTAGTACAATAGCTACTTCTAATAATGCTACTACTGCTACTATTACTATGACTGTTAATACTTCTACTACTACTACTACTATTACAACTTCTACTACTACTACTACTACTACTACTCCAATAACTACAACGACAACTACTACTAGTACTACTACTGCTGTCGTTGCTTTTGCTAGCACTTCTACTGCTACTACTACCATTACATCTCCGACTACATCTGTTACTGCAACTACTACTACTACAACTATACTGCTACTGCTTCTACAACAACAACTACTACTACTTTTCCAACCATAACTAGTACTACTACCACTCCTGCTACTACTACTACTACTACTACTTCTATTATTGCCACCGCTGCTACTACTACAACTACTTCTACTACTACTGCTACTACTACTTCTACTACTTCTTAAACAACAACTACTACTGCTACTACTACTGCTAATACTACAACTGCTACTACTGTTACTGCTACTGCTACTGCTACTACTCCTACAACTATTGCAACTACCACTTCTGTTACAACTGTTACTACTACTGCAGTAGCTACTATGGCTACTACTACCCCAACTACTACTACTACCATTGCTACTGCTTTAACTACTACTACTTCTGCTAGTATTGTTGCTGCTACTACTACTGCTACAACTGCTACACCAGCTACTACTACTACTATATCTACTACTGTTGCTACTAATAATGATGTGACAGTTGCAACTACTACTACTACTACAACTACGACTACTACTATTGCTACTACAACTAATTCAACTACTACTACTACTAATACTACTACTACTAATGTTGGTACTACTACTACAACAACTACTGCTATTACTATTACTACTACTACTCCTAATACACCTACTATGAATACAACTATTACTAATAGTACTACTACCATTATTATTACTACTACGACTCCTACTACTACTACTAGAACTACTACTACTACTACTACTACTACTAGTATTACAATTGCCGCTCCTACTACTACTATTACTAACACTATAACTCCCACTACTGCTCTTGCTACTATTGCAACTGCTAGTATCGCTACTACTACTACTACCACCACCACTCCTACTATTACTAGTACTACTACTAGTACTACAACAACTACTATTTCTATTACTACTACAACTACTATTATTATTGCCACTACTGCTACTACTTCTACTGGTACTCCTACGACTACTCATACTGTTCCTACTGCTGCTCCTCTTACTAGTCCAACAGCTACTAGTCCAACTAATACTATTACTACTACTATTACTACTATTACTACAACCACTACTACAATAACAATAACTACTTCTACAACAACTACTAGTACCCCTGGTACTGCCCCTGCTTGATACTGCCACGACTGCTACTACTACTACTACTACTAGTTTCTACAATACTACTATTGCTGCTACTACTACTATTACTACAACTACTATTACTGCTACTACTGCTGCTACTACCACTATTACATCTAATACACCTACTACAACTACTACTATCGCTACTACTACAACTACAACTACTATTACTACTACTGCTGCTGCTATTCCTGCTTCTACTACTACTACTACTACTACACTACTACTACTACAATAACTTCAACTACCATTACTATTACTATAGCTACTACTTCTACGGCTACTCGTACTACTACACTAATTACTACTACTACTACTCCTACTTCTACTACTACTACTCTAGCTGTTGTTGCTACTGCTACTACTACTATTGCTACTGCTACTACTACTTCTTCTGTTGCTAATCCTACTACTACTCCTACCACTACTGCTACCACTACTACTCCTACTACTACTACTACTACTACTAAAATTAGTACTACTACTCCTCCTCCTCCTATTACTCCTATTACTACAGCTACTACAACTATAACTTCTACTTGTACTACTACTACAACTACTACTACTATTACTACTATAACTCATGCTACTGCTACTACTTCTACTACTACTACAACTATATCTACAACAACTACTGCAATTGCTACTATTACTATTACTACTATTATGACTGCAACGGTTAATAATACAACTACTACAACAAAACTACTTCTGCTGCTGTTGCCACTACTACTAGTGCTACTGGAACTTCATTTGCTGCGACTGCTGCTATTGCTACTGCTACTTCTACTACTGCTGCTCTTAGAACAACTACTACTGCTGCAACTCTTGCAACTACTACTTGCTGCTGCTGCTCTTGCAACTACTATTGCTGCTGCTCTTCCAACCATTACAATGACCACCACTACTACTACTACGAGTATTACTACTACTACTAGTACTATGGCTATAGCTCCTGCTACTACAACAACAGCTAATACTACTACTACTACTACTAAAACTAATACTAGTACTACGACTACTACAACTACTAGCTGTACTACTACTACTACTACTTCTATTACTACTACTACCAATAATAATAAAACTGCAACAACGACAACAACAACTGCTATTACTACTACTACTACTAATACAACAACAACAACTACTACGACTAGTACTATTACTACTGCTACTACTGGTACTGCTACTACTACTACTACAACTATTACAACTACTATTGCAAGTACAACTATTAATACAACTCTTACTTCTACTCCTACAACTACTATTATTACTAATACAACTATTATTTCTACTGCTGCTGCTACTACAACTACTATACTGGTACTACTCTGAGCACAACAACAGCTACTACTACCATAATTGCTGCTACTACTTTTGCCACTTCTATTGCTATTTCTCCTTCTCCTCCTGCTACAATTACAATTACTACTACTACTGTCGCTGCTGCTACCATTACTGCTATTTCAATTACTATTGCTACTACCGCTACTGCTACTACTTCTACTACTACTCATACTACTACCATGGTTACTATTACTACTGTAGCTACTACTACTAATAATACCACTACTTTTACTACTAGTACTAACTATTACAACTATTACAACTACAACTATTGCTACTACTAATTTTGCTACTACTCCTACGTCGATTACTACAACTACTACTACTACTACAACAACTATTACAACTATTGCTGTAAGTACTACTATTACTACTACTGCTAATACAACAACTACTACTACAACTATTTCTTCAACTACTACTACTACTACTACTACTACTACTACTATTACTTCTACTGCTACTGCTGCTCGTACTACTACTACTACTCATGTTGCTCCTTCAGGTGCCGCTACTTCTACTACGACTACCATTACTACTATGGGTACTACTCCAACTACTACTGCTACTACTATAACACTTCTGCTAGAACTACTACTACTTGAACTACTACTACTCCTACTACATCTACTACAATAACTATTACTACTACTATTACAATTAATACAAATTCTCCTACTACAACTACTAATACTACTAGTACTACTACGCCTACTACTACACTAATACTTCTACTACTAGTACTACTAACACAACTGTTACTACTACTACTACTACTACAACTATGACTACTACTACTACTACTATAACAAATTCTACAGCTACTACTACTGCTACTATGGCTACTACTACTGCTGCTGCTACTACAAATAGAACTTCTACTGCTACTTCAACTACTGCTACTTCTACTACTACTACTGCTATAACTACTACGACTACTACTATTACTGCTGCTACTACTACTACTACTACTATGACTATTACAACAACTACTACTATTATTACTACCACTATGGCAACTACTAGTACTACTTTTGCAACTACTACTACTACTACTGTTACTACTAGTACAACACCTACACCTACTACTACTACTGCAACCAATACAATTACTACTGCTACTACTATTACTACTACTATTACTATTATTATTACTACTACTACTACTACTACTACTGTAGCAGCTACTACTACTATGACAACTACTACTACTCCTGCTACTACTATGACTACAACAACTACTACTGCAACTATTAGTACTACATCTGCAACTACTACTACTACTACTACAAATACTGCTACTGTTACGACCACTATTAATATTACTAATACTACTAGTACTTCTACTACTACTACTACAACTACTACTGATATGATTGCTACTAATGCTGCGACTGCTACAACTACTACTACCACTGCTGCTACTGCTACTTCTACTACAGCTACAACTATAACTACTCTTGTTACTACTACTTCTACTCGTACTACTACTTCTACTACTCCTAATACTACTCCTACTACTACTACTACTGCTGCTACTACTGCTATTACTACTACTACTACTACTACTACTACTACTACTACTACTATGACTACTACTTCTACTAGTATTACTACTACTTCTACAATTACTACTACCACTATGCCTAATACACCTACTACAAATAGTAATATTGCTAATAGTGATACTACAATGATTACTACTACTTCTATTATTATTACTACTGCCGCTACTACTACTGCTACTACTACTACTACTACTACTACAACAACAACTACTAGCATTACAACTACCACTCTGACAGCTACTATTACTAATACTACAACAACCACTACAACTCTTACTATAATTGCTACTGCTACAACAGCTACTCCTACTACTACTACTACCACTCCTCCTTCTCCAACTACTAATACTGCTACTGCTACTACTACTTCTATTACTGCTACTACTACTACAATTATTGCTTCTATTCCTACTACTACTACTCCTCCTACTAGTACTCATATTGTTCCAACGGCAACTCCTACTATTACTACTACTGCTGCTGCTATTACTACTATTACTATAACTACTACTAAAACAATAATAACTACTTCTACTAGTACCACTAGTAGTACTGCTACTGCAGCTTCTACTGCCATAACTGCTATTGCTACTACTACTACTACTACTACTACTATCACTGCAACTGTTACAACTACTATAACTACTATTATAGCTACCACTACCGCTAGTACCACTATTACTCCTAATACACCAACAATAACTACTACCATTACTACTACTATTGTTACTACTACTACTACCACTACCGATGCTGCTACTACTACTTCTACTACCATCACTTCTACTACTACTACTACTTCTATAGCTACTAGTACTACTACTCCTATTACTACTACTACTCCTCCTAATTCTAATACTACTACTATAGCTGCAACTACTACTGCTACTACTACTATTTCTACTGCTAATCTTACTACTACTCCTACTACTACTCCTACTACTACCACTACAAATACTCCTACTATTTCTACTACTATTACTACTATAACTCCTGCTACTGCTACTACTTCTATAACTACTACAACTACAGCTAGAACAACAACAACTACTACTACAGTGAATACTATTACTTCTACAGCACAACTACTTCTGCTGTTGTTGCCGCTGCTACTAGTGCTACTACAACTATATTTGCCATGACTAGTGCTACTACTGCTGCTACTACTGCTACTGCTACTCTTACAACCACTACTACTACTACTGCTCTTGCGACTACTACGGTTGCTACTTCTAGGACAACCACTACTACTACTACTATAAGTATTACTACTACTACTACAGCGACGACAATAATAACCTTTTCTACTCCAACTACTAGTACTTCTGCTACAACTGCTGCTACTAGTACAATAGCTACTACTACTACTACTACTTTGAAAATTAATACTATTCCTAATACTCCTACTACAACGACTACTACTACTACTACAACAATAAGAACTATTACTGGTAATACTAATACGACTACTGGTACTACTACTACTAGTACTACTACCACCACCAACACCACTATTACTACTACTGCTACTACTACTACTACTTCTACAAGTACTACTACAACTATTACAACTATAGCTACAAGTACTATTATTACTACTACAATTACTTTTTCTCCTATAACTACTATTATTACTAATACTGCTGCTACTACAACTACTACGACTTCTACTACATCTAGAACTACAACTCCTACTACAACTACTGCTACTACGACTATTACTGCTACTACTTCTGCGACTTCTACTTCTATTTCTCCTCCTCCTACTACTACTACTACTACTACCACAATTACTACGACTACTGCTTCTGCTACTGCTATTGTCAGTACTACTATTATAGTTATTTTTATTACTACTGCTACTACCACTACTTCTACCGCTACTCCTACTTCTACTCCTACTACCACTACGATAAATATTAGTTCTGCAACTGCTGCTACTACTAATACTACTATTACTACTGCTGCTGCTATTACTATTACTATAACTACAATTATTGCTACATCTTCTACTACTACTCCTACTACTATTACTACTTCTTACTACTACTATTACAACTCTAGCTATTAGTACTACTACAACTACTCCTACAACAACAACTACTGCTACTGCCAATATGACTAGTAGTACTATTACTACTTCTTAAACAACAACTACTACTGCTACTACTAGTAATACTACTATTACTTCTGCTGCTGCTGCTGCTGCTTCTACAGCTACTACTACTGCTGCTGCTGCTACTACTTCTACTACTACTACTGTCACTACCACTACTCCTTCTAGTACTACTACTATGACTAGTACTTCTACTACTGCTACTACTACTACTACATTACTACTCAACTACTACTACTTGACTTAGTACTACTCCTACAACTACTACTATTACTACTACTAATACTACTACTACTGCTACTACCACGACAACCACTCCTATTGCAACTACTGCTACTCGTACTACTACCATTACTTTGACTAATACCACTATTACTCCCATGACTGCTACTAAAATAACTAGTACTACTCCTCCTCCTATTACTATAACTATTACTACTACTACTATAATTAATACAAATTCTCCTAGTACAACTACTAATACTGCTAGTACTGTTACCCTTACAACTACACTAATACTTCTCCTACTAGTACCACTAATGCTACAGTTACTACTACTACTACTACTACTACAACAACAACAACAACAACAACTACTACTACTACTACCGCAACTACTTCTACTTCTTCTACTACTACTACTATTGCTACTACTACTACTACAACTAGAACATCTACTACAACTTCTAATACCATTGCTGCTAATACTACTAATACTACTACTAGTAGTACTACTACTATTGCTACTACTACTACTACTACAACTACTATTGCTACTACAACTACTACAACATCTACTACTACTACTACTACAATGAGTACTACAACCACTACGGTAGCTACTAGTACTACTTCTGCAACTACTACTACTACTACTACTACTATTATTACTACTACTACACCTACACCTACTACTATTGCTGGTACAACAACAACAACAACAACAACTGCTACTACTACTGCTATGACTACTACTTCTAATACGACTACTACTATTACGAGAACTACTACTTCTACTGCTTCTCCTACTACTACAACAACTACTACTGCTACTGCTTCTCCTACTACTACAACCACTACACCTACTGCCACTACTATTACTACTACTACTACAACAACAACTTCTACTAATACTGCTATAACTACTTCTAATCCTACAACTACTACTACTACTCATACTTCTACTACTACTATGACTACTATAACTATTACTACAGCTACTACAATGACTATAACTACTACTATTACTGGTATGGTTACTATTTCAACTTCCATTGCTATTACTACTTCCACTATGACTACTACTACTACAACGTCTACTACCTCCACTACAACTATGACTGCTACTGCTACTACCCTACTACTTTTGCTACTACAACCACTACAATTACTACTACTAATACTAAAACTACTACTACTACTATGACTATTGCTACTACTCCTGCATCTACTACTACTACTCCAAATAATACTATTACTACTACTACTTTTACTACAACTTCTTCTACCACTTCTAGAAGTACTACTACCACTACTACTGCTACTACCACTACTATTACTACTACTACTACTACTTTAACAGCTGCAACAACTACTACTTTTGTTGTTGCTCCTACTACTCCTACTACTACTATGACTGCTCCAACTATGAGTACTACTACTATTACTGCTACTAAAATTACTATTGCTATTACTGTTGCTTCTCCTAGTCCTATTACACTCCTACAATTACTTCTATTACTGTACTACAACTAATATTGCTAGTATTTTGACTATTACAACAACTACTATTTCTATAACTATTACTACTACTCCTCCTACTCCTACTCCAATTACTACTCCTACTACTACTCATACTACAACTACTAGCACCTCTACTGCTATTATGGTTACTAGTACTACAACAACAATAATAACAACAACAACTACTACTACTTCTACTACTACTACTACTATTGCTACTAGTGCTACTACAACAATAACTACTACTAACACTACTACTACAACTGATAATACGACTACTACTACTACCACAACTACTAATCCAATTACAGCAACTACTGCTACTACTATTAATAATAATAATAATAACAATAATACAACTACTCCTTCTACTTCTACTACTACAACAACTACAATCACAACTACTACTATGACAACTACAACTACTTCTACAGCTATTACAATAACCAATACTACTACTACTGCTACTACTTCCACAACAATTACTGCTATGACTACTAAAATAACTAATACTACTTACTAATGCTACCACTCCTACAACTCCTACAATAATTACTCCTACCCCTACTACTACGAATACCACTACAAATACTACTACAACTGCTTCTACAACAACTACTACTACTCCTACAACTATGACTATTACTACTATTACCACAATTAATATAAATTCAGCTACTACTACTACTCCGACTACTACTCTACTACTTGTACTACCACTGCTACTAATACTACTATTACTACTACAACAACTACTACTACTACTACTATTTTTGCTAATGCTGCAACTACTACTACTACTACTACTACTACTAGTAGTAATAGTAATGGTAGTATGAGTAGTAATAGTAGTAGTAATACTTGCAGTAGTATAAGTAGGAGTAGGAGTAGGAGTAGGCATCATAGTAGCAGTAGTAGGAGCAGGAGTAGTTGTAGTTATGGCAGGAACCGGAGTAGGAGTAGCAGTAGTATTAGTTGTAGTAGTATGAGTAGTAGCAGTAAGAGTACGAGTTGGAGCAATAGTAATTGGAGCAATGGTAGTAGTAATTATTGTAGGAGTAGTTGTAGCAGAAGGAGTTTGAGTAGGAGTAGTAGCAATTGTACTAGTAATAGAAGTAGTAGTAGTAGCAACGACTGCAATAGTAGTAGTAGTAGTTGTTGTTGTTGTTGTTGTTGTAGTAGTAGTAGTAGTAGTAGTAGTAGTAGCAGCAGGAGCAATAAGAGTAGTAGTGGTAATAGTAGCAATAATAGCAATAGTAGTAGAAGTAGCAGTAGTAGTGGTGGCAATAGTACAAGTAGTAGCAGTAGTAGTAGGTGCAGTAGTGGTTGTAGTAGTTGCAGTTGTTGAAGCAGTGGCAATAGTAGGAGTTGGAGTAGGAGCGGCAATCCGAGTTGGAGTAGTAGTTGAGGTTCCATTAGGAGTAGTAATAGTAATAGAAGTAGGAGTAGGAGTAGTAGTACTAGGAGGAGGAGGAGGATGAGGAGGAGGGGGAATAGTAGTAGTACAAGTCATGGGAGTAGGGGTACGAGTGGAAAGAGGAGTAGCGGTATTAGCATTAGTAGTAGTAGTTGGAGTGGTCGTATTAGCAGTAGTTGGAGTAGTAGGAGTAGTAGGCGCAGCAGCAACAACAACAACAACAACAGTGGTAGTAGCAATAGTAATAGTAGTGGTAGTAGTTGTCATGGGAGTACTAGTTGTAGTTGTTGTTGCTGTTGTAGTAGTAGTAACAGTAGTAGGAGTAGATGTAGTAGTAGTAGTAGTAGCAGCAGAAGTCATAGTAGCAGTAACAAAAGTAGTATTTGGACTAGTAGTTGGTGTAGGAGATGGAGTTGGACTAGTAGTAGCAGAAGTAGTACTAGTACTAGTAGTATTAGTCACACTAGTAGTAGTAGCAGTAGCAGTAGTAGTAGCAGAAGTGGGTGCAATAGTAGTAGTAGTAGTAGTATTAGTAGTAGTCTTAGCAATAGTAGTAGTAGTAGTAGTAGTAGTGGTAATAGTACTAGGAGTTACAGCTGTAGCAGCAGTAGCAGTAGTACTAGTGGCAGCAATAGGGGCAGAAGTGGTAGTATCAGTAGCAGTAGTAGTTATAGTAGTAGTAGCAACACGAATAGTAGGATTAGTAGTAGTTATTGGAGTAGAAGTAGTTGTAATAGTAGTAGTAGTAGTAGTAGTTGCAATAGGAGAAGGTGTAGGAATAGGGGTGGTAGTAGGAGCAGTAGTAGTAGTAATAGTAGTAGTAGGCCTAGTAGTAGTAGTACCGAGAGGAGTAGTAGTAGTAGTGGTAATAGCTATAGTAGTAGTAGCAGTTGTTATAGTTGTAGTAGCAGTAGTAGCAATACAAGTAGTATAAATAATAGTAATCGTAATAATAGAAGTAGTAGCCACAGTAGTTGTAGTAGTAGTAGCAATAATAGTAGAAGCAAAAGTAGTAATAGTAGCAGTAGTTATCATTGTTGTTGTTGTAGTAGTAGTATTATTTGTTGTAATAGGTGTAGTAGTAGTAGTACTAGTAGTAACAATAGTAGTAGTACCCGTAGTAGCAGTAGTAGTAGCAGTAGTAGTAACAGAAGTAGTTGTTGCAGTACTAGTTGCAGTAGTAGTACTAATAGTAGTAGTGTTAGTAGTGGTAGTAGAAGTAATAGTAGTAGTAGTAGTAGTAGTAACAGTAGCAGTTGTAGTAGTTGAAATAAAAGTAGTAGTTGTAGAAAAAGTACTAGTAGTACTTATAGTAGTAGTAATAGTAGTGGTAGTAATAGAAGTAGTAGTAGTAGCAGTAGTAGTAGGTGTTGTCACCGCAATAGCTGTAACATTAGTAGTTGTTGTAGTAGTAGTAGTAGTAGAAGTAGTAGTAGTACTAGTTGTAGTAATAGTAGTAGCAGCAGTAGTAGTAGTACTAGTAGCTGCAGTAGCAGTAGTAGAAGTAGTTGTAGTACTAGCAATACAAGAAGTAGTAGTAGTACTAGTACTAGTAGTGCAAGAGTGGGTAGTTGTAATAGATGTGGTTGTAGGAGTAAGGCTAGTAGTAAGAGCAGTGGTAGTAGTAATATTAGTAGTTATAGTAGGAGTAGTAGGAGTAGAAATAGAAGTAGTTGTTGTAGTGGTTATAGAAGTAGTTGTAGTAGCCATAGTGATAGTTGTAGTAGCAGCAGTAGCAGTAGTAGTACTAGAAGAAGTTGTAGTAGTAGGTAGTAGTTGCTGTAGTACTTGTCATAGTAGTAGTAGTGGTAGCAGTGGTAGTAGTAGTAGTAGTAGTAATAGTGCTAGTAGTATTAGTAGCCGTAGTAGTGGTAATAGTAGTAGTAGTGGTAGAAGTAATAGCAACAGTAGTAGCAGTTGCAGTAGTAGCAAAAGCAGTAGTATTAGCAATCATAGCAATAGTAATAGTAGCAGTAGTAATAGTAGTAGTAGTTGCATTAGTAGTAGTAAGAGTAGCAGCAATAGCAATAGCGGTAGTAGTAGTATTAGTAGTAGCAGTAGCTATAGAAGGGGAAATAGCAATAGCTATAGTAGGGGAAGTAGCAAATGCGAAAGTAGTAGTAGTTGCAATTGCAGCAGTAGTAGTATCATTTGCAATAGTATTAGTTGTAGTAGTTGTAGCAGCAGTAGTAGTGGTGGTAGAAGTAGCAGTAGCTATAGTAGTAGTTGTAGTAGTATAAGTAGTGGTAGTAGTAGTAGTAGTAGTATTAGTAGTGGGTGGTAGTAGTAGCAGTAGTAGTAGTAGTAGGAGTAGGAGTAGTAGTAGTTGTTGTTGTTTTTGTTATAGTATTAGTAGTAGTAGTAGTAGTAGTAGTAGCAGTAGTAGCAGATGTAGTAGTCATTGCATTAGCAGTAGTAGTAGTAGTAGGAGTAGCAGTAGTTGCAGCGGCCTTGTTTGTAGTAGCAGTAGTAGCATCATTTGTAGTTGCAGAAGTGGCAGTAGTAGTAGTAGTAGCAAGTAGTAGTAGTTCTGAAAATGGTAGTAAAAGTAGTAATAATACTAGTAGTAGTAGTAGTAGTAGTACTAATAGTAATAGTAGTAGTAGCAGTTGTAGTAGTAGATGTTGTAGTAGTAGTAGCAATTGTAGGACTACTAGTATGGGGAGTAGTAGTAGTAGTAGTAGTAGTAGTAGTAGTTGTGGTAATAGTAGTATTAATAGTAGTAGTACAAGCAAAAGGAGTTGTAGTAGAAGTAGTAGCACCTGTAGTAGTTGTAGTAGTAGTAGTAGTATTAGTAGTAGTAGTAGTAGTGGGAGGAGTAGTAGTAGTAGTAGTTGGAGTAGAAGTACTAGTAATAGTAGTGGTAGTAGAACTAGCAGTAGCATTAGTAGCAGTGCCAGTAGTAATGGAAGCAGTAGTAGTTGCTATAGTAGTGGTAGT